>JAVQKC010187321.1:0-14223 GCA_036025475.1 Philypnodon macrostomus | reverse complement strand
GACCTGTTTGCCTTGGGAGACCCTACCAGGGGCATGTAGCCCCCGACAACATAGCTCCTAGGATCATTCAGGCGCACAAACCCCTCCACCACGGTAAGGTGGCGGTTCAAAGAGGGGATCAATAAATTCACAAAGAATAAAAAAAATTGTAATGTACCATAATATAATAATAATTACATTTATGACTTTCAATAATTGAGATTGCCATTTATTTTTTCACTTTGCTTGATACTTCCTCTTACTTGTATGTATATTATAGTTGTGCCATTATAGTATTTAACTATATTTAAATATTACTTCACCTAACTGCTGTGTGTTGCAAATTTGAGTCCAAAACATGGCCTTACATGCATTCTTTACAATGACAGGGCTTATTGTTATATTTTTCAATGAGGCCGTAGTTGAGTAGTCTACACAGTGGGAAGTTAGTTGCTGGTTTGACACAAAGATAAACTGTCAGACAACCATTCACTTTCACATGTATTCACTTAGGGCAATTTAGATGAATCAATTCTCCAAAATGTCTTTGGATAGTGGGAAGAAGCCAGCGCACCTAGAAAGAATGCTCAGTATAATCTCTCTATTTTGAAACCTCGAAGAACTCAGCTATCTTCCATCGGTTTCAACTAAAGGTTTAGGCTCTCTGGTGTGCATTAATGGGAGCCTCTAAAATATATTGTGTGCAGCTCATGAGCAGTGAGTTGTGGCTTGATAATACACTGGTGATTTACAGGTCTGAATGGGAGCTTGCATGTTACACACACAATTCTGGTGGGAATTTTAGTGAGGAGAGAAACAATGCAATTAGAGTTACTTATCCTCTTCATCCTGTCTGCACTCAATAATCACAGTGTTAGAAAATAAAATGGATCACATTTTGGTTTGTTGTCAAAACAGTCAAAGATGAGATTGAAGAGCTTAGACTAGAAGTGTGAAGCTTATATTTGCAGACACTATTCAAAGAAGCCAATCGCTGAGCTTGGCTTATTTCTGGGACAGTATACAATCCAAGCAAATCCTCAACACAATTACATTTGATCAAATACTGTCAACTCGCTTAGTCTGTCTACATTGACCCATGGCCAGTTTCTATATTTCTGCAAAATAATCTGCCTCTGTCGCTGCTGAGTCACATTTTGCTCTGTTTTCACTTTGTCATTGTTTAGACAATTTAAATCATCTTTTTTTAACACAGTTCTGTTCCACAAACCAGAGAATAAATACTTCCAGCCTCAATGGAATGCTCATAATCATCTTGTGAACGACTCTGTCTGGAAACAATGACTTGGGAAAACCGTCCAAACCGACATAGGTCTACAGGGCAGACAGGGGCTTGGATAAAGCAACTGACCTCACAGTTCTGTACTTTTAAACGTTTACGTATATTCCCTGCTTGATATATTTGATGTAGATACAGGGCAAAAATACTTACTTTATGCTTGCAGCTGTTTGGATTCCTCTGTATTTATGTATGTATCCCATTCTGTATGTTGCATGTGTTCTCTGTAATAGTGGTCGTGCAGCATTTTGCCCATTTTCCCATGGGTGTACATGTTTGCTTTGGGGAAAGAGGGAAATGAAGGGGAGAGCTGCAGCAAGCTAACTCTGTGCAGATTTTTCAAAGACCCACCTTGTTGTATCCAAAACTGCGTCTTTGCCAGAGTCTATAATATGACGCTCGCTGCTGGATATTTTCATGCTGGTGCTTTCACTGTATTTGTTTTGTTTATTTTTATGTATATGGTATATTGGGAACTTTACTAGTTTTAGTTCAATTAGCTATATGCTTAAGACATCCAAGCTCTGTTTTACTTATTAATTGATTCAAATAAATAAGAATAAAATGTATGTCCTGCAGTCACCATGTGTGTCTTGGATCCACAAGGACCATTCATTTTTGGAGTCAGTTCTATTGACTTAGCGAGTGACAGGTATTACCTGCAGTAGTGAGTAGGGCTCTATTGCCCTCACCTGGTCTATAAGTGAATTGCAGTTTTTAACAACCAGGAAGAGCAGTAGTACAGGTGGTCGTATGAAGTTTTATAAATGTTTGTATTGCTGCATCTGAGCTGCTATCACCACTTTTATAAGTGTGTGGAGAGTGTTGTTGGTGGTATAACTATTTGTAATCTGCATATACTGGCTATTAGGTTATATATATTATCATTTTGATTCCTATATACATATAGGGGATTTTATTTTTCTGGTATTCATGCTTCAGTGCTTTGAGCTGCCATCTTGTGGTCAACTCTAGTATGAACTGGAATTATGAAGCTGTGAACTGGCCTTAGGGCAGTTAGGGTTTTACTGTGTACATTTAGTGTGTACATCACTGATAATATATATATATATATATACAAAACACCAAATAAAATGAACTTACCTGACTGCTGCTGTTCTCCCTCAGATAGAGGTTGAAACGCTCTCAACTGAAGTGGAGGCAGAGGAGGAGGAGGAAGAGGAAGTGCCCCTAAAGCCTCAGCTCATCCCTCAGGGTTCAGGAGGCTCTGGGGTCCTCATGGGCCCAGACACACAGAAAGGTCTGGAAAAGCACCAACAAATCAAATCCATTAACATACTATATGGCATTATACCGTATATGCAAAAACCAACCCATATTCAAGTTATACTGAGCACTGATGAGGGAGCCTCTAACAAGTCACGCACTCATTCTGTGTGTTTTTCTAATGCATGTCTTCCATTTAACTAGCTGTAAATGGTTAAATGTGTTCTGTTACAGTATTGTTTGTTGCAACCTAATCACTGTCGTGAACTCACTCTCTTTGTCATCTATGTGTTCATTAATACCTAATCTTGTCTCTAACAAGAGGTGGAGCTGCGTCTGACGCCCATTGACATCCTTCATGTGTCAGGATCAGGATCAGGGTCTTCCGGTGCCTCTGGGGCATCCAGCTCTGGGGCCTCTGGAGGCTCAGGGGGCTCTGGGGAGATAAGCTTTATTTCCGGAGCGACTGAGGAGCTGGTGGGCTCAGGAGGCTCCGGGGAGTTCCTAGTTTCCGGAGATATCCTGATCTCTGGAGATGTGTCCGGGTCCGAGTCCGGGTCCGCGTCTGGGTCTGGGTCCGGGTCCTGGTCTGGGTCCTGGTCCGGGTCAGGTTCCTGGTCTGGGTCCGGGGATGTTTCTGGATCAGGAGATCTGTCCGGGGGCTCTGGGATTGATATTGAATTGGGATCTGGAGAGTCTGGGGACCTGTCTGGGTCTGGGATCTCAGGGGCTTCAGGAATCTCCGGAGCTTCTGGGGAGTCTGGAGAATCTGCTTTCTCAGGGATAACATTGATAGAAGGTTAGTACTGCAGTGGGTTTAAAAAGGTCCAGAAAATATTCATGCCTATGATTTAACGCCATGGTTCATTTCCAAATTACATTCTGTTAATATTACTTTCTTTTGCATCAATTTGTTACTTTCTCATGTTTTTTTTATCCATGTAGCATTGATATTCCCATAAGCCCCACTTTGAACACACATTTTGGAAAATACTGCTCTATAAATATGACTGATGATTTATGTAATTTCATTTAACTGCCTCTTTGTTCAATGTAGTTAAATGTTGTTGGCTTTGTGTTTCATGTTATAATCAAGCTTTGATATTTATTGTGAGTGATCACCAAATAACTTGACTAATTGTCATTCTAACACACTGTCTTCTAACCCAATCCATTTTAAAGGTGAGGGCGTTCCCCTGATCCCAGACACTGTTCCCAGCGAGGCATCAGGGGCTTCTGGGGAGTTCTCAGGCATTTCAGGAATCTCCGGGGTCTCAGGCGAAACCTCTGGAGACATAGATATCTCTGGAGCCTCTGGGACGTCTGGTGTCTCTGCTTCTGGAGAACCAGATGTCCCGGGGGTGACTCTTATGCCTGATGTTGATAAAGGTCAGTATCTCACCAAAGTGAGATATAGGCAGTTATATTTCACTGCATATTAAAAGTGTATTGAGTCTTCAAATAACTATGTATATACAGTGAGTAATTTATTAACATTAACATTATTAAGACGCCATTTTCCTTTTAACATGTGCAGCAACCAGCTCCCTGCTGACCTGTTGCTGTCAGATTTGCTTTGCTTGTTCTAAACTGGTCTAACCTGTCCCTTTACAACCTAATCTTGTCTCTAACAAGAGGAGGGGCTACTCCCAACAACAGCAGTGCCCCCTCAGGAGGGTACAGGAGAGGTAGAGGGCCCAGTAAGCTCTGGTCTTCCAGATGAGACCGAGGAGCCTGTCAGAACAGGTTAGTATTCGGCCATAAAAGAGTAAAGGGTAGTTTGGTTTGAGTGAAATACATCTAGTTTATTTTTATTAACGTTTCATACCCTTTTCATACCCTGTATCGCTGAGAGGTTACATATATTATAATATGGCCTTTTTACTGTGACATCAATAGTAATCTCTAGGATATTTGTTGCCTGCTTTAGGTATGCCCACTTGTTTGCTGTGTACATGTCTGGGTGGCTCCGTCTACTGCGATGACTTAAAGCTGGACAGTGTACCTCCTTTGCCCAAGGACACCACACATTTCTATGCACGTTACAACAGAATCACCAAGATCAACAAGTCGGACTTTGCCAATATGGGTATGTATTACTGTTAATAAACATGTGTTTCAATAAACAAATGAGATAAATCTGCTGCAGTGGTTGTTTCCCCACTATGTAAGGTAAACTGAAGAGGATTGACATAACCGCCAACGAGATCACATCCATTGATGAAAAAGCGTTTATTGGTCTTCCCGAACTTGAGGAGCTGGTGATCAGAGAGAACCACATCTCACAGCTGCCTGCCCTTCCTGAGACCATGACTCTGATCGATGCCAGCCACAATAACATTGGCACAAAGGGCATTCACAAAGAGGCCTTCAAGGTATGCTCTTAATGGTCGTGAACATGGAACTGAACTTTACCTTTTCTAAATTTTGCCTGTTGTTGTTGTGACCAGGACATGACTGGCTTGCAGTTCCTGTACATGACAGACAACAACATTGACTACATCCCTGTGCCTCTGCCAGACAGTCTGCGATCTCTACACCTACAGGTACAAAAACATCTAAACCTAACAAAATAAATCAATAAGCAAAACGTCCCCAGTGTACCTTTCGTTTGAGAAGTCATTCATTGACACGGAACACTTGTGTTCAGTCCGAAGCCCAGATAAATGAAGACAGTCATGCTACGCTATGTTAATCAGCAGATTAGCTCAGGTGACCCCTGGAAAAAAAGAGAGCAGGCAAACGGCGCTTATTCAAAATGCCTGACTGACACTACGCTTTGACCAACAGTATTCTTACCTGGGAAGTCAGGAAAAAAAACTCAAAAGGTTTCATCAAAAAAAACAAAAACAAAGCACCATTTATGTAGAGACCGACTAAATACTATTGAAATCACACTATATATATTATATATGTTCAGTCCATAAATGTACATACGATGTTGGATTACCCTGAACAATAGTCACTGTCACCAAATAGTGGACAACGGTTATGTGCTTAAATAGCTACTCTTCACACATATGCTTTACTGTATATGTTTTTGTTTACTATAGCGAAACAACATTCAAATGATGCATGAAGACACTTTCTGCAACCTAAAAGATTTCAACTACATCAGGAACGCCTTGGAGGACATCCGTCTGGACGGCAACCCCATCAACCTCAGCAGGACCCCCCAGGCTTACGTCTGCCTGCCCCGTATTCCCATTGGGGATCTCGTTTGACCACATACATGTACTTTTGCACACTGACTCCCACAGATGCAACCACCTGCACACATCTCTTTGTACATATTGACACATTACTGCTCATATCCATACTAATAATTCACTACAATATCGTCATCCATTGGTGCTGCTGACTTTTTGTGGATATTTATGGTTCATACACTCTCACAAGCCTGTAACTAATACTCCTGGTCAAGCACTGATCTATTTCTCACATTTCTGAGTACCAAAACACATACACGCTGACACAGTTTCACACACAATAATGCCTATATTTACATACACAAACATCAAAACACTAAAGCAATTTCACATCTTAATCAAAAGAATACCTGAACACTAACAACAGCCTGTCTGTTTGGTGTCTGATCAAAGCTGGTGACATCCCAGTTGTTTAAATATGTTTGTTTTGTAAAAAGAAAAGTTAATATTAATGTTAATGACAAATCTAACAATTTTGGAAATGTATACTAGCATAATGAAGCAGGAGCTTACTGAAGGGAAAACTGATTTATCTAAATAAAATAAAGTGTGCATTTAAACACAGCAATTTGTTGTAAAGTCTGTACTGTAATATAAAAAATATATATCCTGAAAAGGGTTTTTTTTTACATGAACTGCAATATTTGGGTTGTTTTTTGGGTTTTTTTTTTCAAAGATTTTAAACGCTTAAATGCAAGACTCTGATGCCTAGAGTCCAATCAAAACTAAAGACTATTGTTTGATTTTTGGAGGGGGTTGATGATTGTGGATGGGGTAAAACTATAATGCTAACAGCTCACCTTAATGTGCTCTCTGTATGGAATAACCACAAGTAAATAAAGATGTTTTGAAGACCTCTCCAAACTAAATGATGGCTTCATGTATTCATTGATATTATAAAGATTTACAATTGATTGGAAAAAAAGATTTGAATCTGAATAAATGTAAATATTATTGTGTAAATGTGTGACAATTTGAGGCTGCATGTAATTTAAAAATTATTAATAAGCCTTTCAAACAAAAATAGAAATCGCTCTTTTCTGTCTGTAATATTGTCCATATTGTCTGTGCCCTCCACAGTTCTGACTTTAGATCTCTCCAGTCTGGCCTTTTCCTGATCCAGAGCCTGTCTTTCTTTGCTAACTGCTTCTCGTTCGTTCTCCACTAGTACCCTCTCTCGATCCAGCAGGGTCTTTTCTCTTTCTATGGCCGCTCTGTCCCGGTCCAGAGAGGCTCGGTCTCGCTCCAAAGCAGCCACTTCTCTGTCCAGCGCTGCCCTCTCTCTTTGCAACAGTAGATGCTCTCTTTCCATCACCTGCTTGTACCTATGCATCGATTGTTTTTCATCATCAACTTCCTGCATAATATGACTTATGTCCAGAGTGTCCGGGTAGGTGTCTACATCACCATTTAGCGCAATTGAAATTTCTGGTTCTGGTTCTTTAGTAGTACTGGTGGAATTATAAGAGGAAGGCGGTGCCACTGATAGTATCTTCCTTCTCTTACGTCTAGGGATGGATATGACCTCTTCTTCATCTTCTTTGGTCGTAAAAAGAATAGGAGCACTGCATTCAAGTCGACCCGCCATGGCATCATCCATCAAAGTGAAAAATGGCCATTGGCAATACACTGTCACACCTTCAGGAGGGTATTTTAATTCCTATAGAATTAGATACAGAGCATGTGGGTTAAGAGGCAAAAAAATAATTTATTGAAAAAACAAATGTTATGTAACAAAAGTTATACGTTACTTTATATTTCTTTTTCATGTTTTCCCACTTTTTGGCAGCTTGATAATGGGTCATCCTGTCTTGGAGACCCATATGTCTGAGAATAGCCCTAAAGTAAAAATAAAATAAACAAAGCTTATGAGAGTTGCTGTTATGAAACTTGGATGTTTATGGTGATTAATGATCTATAACCTACCTCCACGCACACATGGACGCATTTCTTCTTCCATTAAAAAGAGTTGTATTTGACATCCTCAGTTTCACAAGCTGTTCTGTTTCTTTAAAACTCACTGTATGAAATACAAATGTTCAAAAAATCAACACAGTTCACAAAAAGGCCTCATTAATATTTTTTGTAACTCAACATGATAGGCTAACTTTGACCGTATTCAATGTCATTTAGTTTTATTAATACAATAACAGTTTTGTCTAGATCATTTTTGTGTTTGCGTTCTTAAACGTAATTCCCGTTCTGTAGGTTGGCAAGAAGGCTCCGAAACATCACATCACGTATGAAGACGACATGACCACTCTAAATCTAGTAAGCCACTTGCTAGGACGTCAGCACCATCGGTCAGAGCAACTCATGGATACGTCCACAGAGCACCCGCCAGAGGTTAGCTTGTTCATTTTAACAAGACATTTCCCGACGCCATTACTCACATTTATACACAAACTCTGGCGGGGTGACTTTATTGTCTTCTGTGCTCGGGTCAGCGTAGTCGTGACAATCCATTTTCAAGTATTTTAATTATGTTTTATCAATTACACCAAGTATCCCTTTTGCATTAGTGAGTTCCACTTGCTTCTGAGGGTCCCTATTTTCTTACTCGCTTTTGGGCAGGCGCACCGGATGTGGACATCAGCACATTAGCGCCACCAAGCGTCTCGGAGAAAGATCACAATAACTAATTCCTTAAAGCAAAAGTTTGTTGAAAGAAACTCAACATCTCCTGCTGCTGTACGCTCTGCTTCATTTCCCGTACAGTAAACCTTATTTTGCAACACACTAATTTATTTTTTCATTGTAGTAATTATTTTTGAATCTGTGTTTTAAGATTTACAACGATCATGGTATGTCTGCAACATTTTATTTATTTATTTATTTAACATTAAAATAACAAGCAGAAGTGTCTACATGACAATACAAAACTTGACTGAAAAGGAGCAGAGAGAAGACTATAGCTTATATTTTCTCCCCACATTATATAGTAAGCTCAGTCACGGAGTCCTGTGAATGTGTGTTGCTTAAGGATTATGAAGAATATTATAAAGAAGAGGACAATTTTGAACAGGAAATCCCTAGTGATTCTGCCTCTTTACCAGGTACTACTACTAATTACCTTCACATTGTGCATGCTGTGTAGGCGATATGGCCTTGAGTGTGAGTATTTAATCCTGGGGTCTTCAATTTACCAGGTGAATGAAAGCATTATGAATGGAAGCTACATGATGGACTCCAGTGGATGCCAATAGACAATGATGATGTGCTTGAGTCCCACTACTGCCAACCTGCAGCCAAAGAGATTACGATCTACACTGCCAGCCATGGGTCTGAGTATGAAAAAAAATTATATTATTTAACTATAACACTAGGCTATAGCTCTACTGATTTGCACATTGACTTTGATGTGTTAAAAATGGTAAATTCACCAATGAAAGTGCAAAGATTGAATCACTGCCAAAGAACCAGAGAGAAGATGTGAGTACTATGAGATGAGTCATGTTGTTTACATTCCATACTAGTTTATTCTCTTGTGTATTTAACCTTCTCTGTCATCTTTCTTCAAAGTTACTAGTAAAAGTGGGAAAGATCAGTTTACTCAAAACACAGGAACCATGACTTTTACAGTGGGCTTTACAAAGTAAAAATGTATCAGTCAGTAAAAAAAGAAAAAGAAAACACACGCACACACACAAACACAAACTAATCAGTAACCAATGTGCTTTGCCGTCATTGTTGATGCATGGTGTAACTGATTGCCTCAATATTAACTAGTAATATTCACTATTGTAATTTTGTGTAGGTGTGATCATTTAATAGTGCTGCTATTGAGGCTCAGGATCAGCAAAACCAACAGGGACTAATGCAGTTTAACATTTCAAACAAAATCACAAGATTTTCCTACATACTGGTCTATACTTCAAGTAAATGACTTAAGTATATTAGAAAAGTGAGAATATAAGCTCCAGCTGAACAGCGGGTAAGGTGAAACATTGCATGTACAAACATTTTAAAAAACAATCTTTGTTCTGAATATTTTTAAACTTCAAATGCCTTCTTTGCTTAGCTTCTTCAGTGCAGTGACAATTCCAGGATGATAATGGAACATGGGAAGAGTATAGAAAAATAGGTCAATGTTTTTTTTTGTGCTGGAGCAAAAAAAAAAACTTTAAAAAAAAAACGTTAATATTTTTTACATGTGTTGTAGGGACAGCGTTGTAGCAGTTCCAGTCAGGATATTGAGCAACTCTACCAACAAAACCAACATGGTAACATGAAGTTTAGCACTAGGAACTTCAGCTATCAGGTCAGCAATGAAGCTAAAGACATGACCAGCACTGTCTTTAAAGACACCTGAGTTTATGCTTCTTTTTATTGATTGCAGCAATGACACAGAAGAACCTGCAAACTGACAAAAGGTGACCTGTGCGTAGGCTTAAGCATTAACTGAACAAATGGTATAGCACAAATGTATGTATTTGGTTGTGAAGGCATGTCTTATTTGAAATACAGTATTGAACTCATGGTAATGAAGGAACCTTTGGGGGTGTCATTGTTTTTAAAGCCATTTTGTTGGGTTTACATGTTTTATGAAACAAAATTCACTGGGACTTCACAGTTTTAGATTTTACTTGTTGTAGTCAAGACACAAATAAACATTGAATCATGTCACCATTATGTTTCTGTATGTGCACAGTGGATCACTTCAGAGACTTGGTTACAAACATGTCCCACACTTTACAGAAGACAGAAGCAAAAGAGAAGCTTAACTGTAATACATTTTAATGATAAAAATCTCACATAGTGCAAGGAATTTATATATATATTTAAACCAAGATAAATTGAACCCACATAGCTGAAAGACATCACTTCACATACAAGGTTATACAATGTAATGATGTAAAAAAAAAAAATCTTGAACATGGTTTGATTCTTTATGAAGGAACCAACTGATCGTTTTGTGTCTGACTAAGACACTGTCAACCTTCAGTCTCTGCTACTAATTATTGCACACAACTCATCTAAGGCCTCTTGATCAGTATCACCAGATAACAAGGCTTTCAATGTTTAAATAATTATGTATTTACACATTTATAATATGTCACCAGCACAGATGTCACTGCAGATAACAAGTGCTGAAAACTGAAATCTTCATTCATTTCCTTTAATGTTCCTAAGAAATGGAGTGCTGCAGATTTGAATGCTTAAAATGCTCAAATCCGTGATGAGTTTTGGTCACTTGAATAATAAGGAATGATTAAAAAATATATCGTGTGGTCTAGTATCATGCAATAAAGCCAAATTGTGGAGAAACCAGTGCACCCAAACGTAAGGGGGATAATACTTGAGCATTTAGTTGTACACATGTTAAGGCACAGTGGCCCATAAGCAGTGCATGAGATGAGGTTTTAGCATAAACCTTAGCAATAGCATCAAGTGACTAGCTACTTCAATTAGTATCACACAAAGACACGTCATCAACCACAGTGCATTAACAGCAATGTATACACTAGAGGTAAAATGACTGATAGACACACCCAGATGTTTGAGATCAACAGCAAACAAACACTGGGTTGGGTGCCTGCTTTGTTCAGTGTAAAATCGAGGTAATCAATGTGAAGATGATGTTGATATAAATGCAAAATGATACCAAAGAAATATACCAGAGAAATCTGAAAATAATGTTAGAGATCGAGAGAAAAGCAGTCTATTTTGCCCAATTGAAGTCACAACCAGTCTACCAACAATGTTAATACTAAACCCTCAAATAACAACCCAATTTACCCTTTTATGATACAAAGACAGGCCCTTCTGGATAAGTCACAACACTAAGAATGTCGAGTATAAAATTGTAGGAAAATATTTTCATTCCCAGCATTGAAAGAACAAAGAATAGAAGATTTCACCTACCATCTATTGGTGTTCAGGTCAAGTAAAAAGTCAAATTCAGGTGCAGGCTTTTTTATGGAGACTCAAAAGATCCAATTAAAATACAGAAAGTAATAATCTATAAAGTAACTTCACATTCAATCTTTTTTAACCAGTGTTTTTTCATCCTTAGCCAAATAAATCTTTTAGATCGCTGTTGACAGATGCACTCTGTTTAATTGCACTTTGGTTCATGCCAGGGCTGACTGCAGTTTGAGAAAAGTTCTGTGGGCTGAAAAAAGGGTTTGCTTGCATCCCAAATCCCCCCATGCCCCCTGGTGCTCCCTGCATCTGAGTGTTCTGGGCTGAATTAAACTGATTAGGCCAGGGACTGGGACTGTTGTTTACAGGTGTTGGACCCATTTGATTGAGAGTGACTTTGGGCTTGTTGGATGTAAAAAGATTGTCCAAAGCCGACATATCAGGTGCTTTATTTGCTTGGCCCATTTGTCCTTGATTCTGTGTTAGGGCACCAAAGTTTGGGGCGCTGGTGGTAGTGGCCATCCCACCGTAAAGGCTGGGGCCTGGGGGTCTTATGCCCATTCCTCCAGCCTGAAAGCCCATGGATGGGTTAAAGCCATTGGACACTGGTGCACCCATGGAGCCCACCATCGGGGTAGGGGTAGGGAAGGTAGACATGGTCGATCCCTGCACTGGACCAGGACACGGCGGTGTGTTTGCCAAAGACAGGCTGTTTAAAGACGTCATGTTGTTTAGAAGACTGCTTGTCAGATCCTTGGTCTGCAACACATAATGGATTACATGTTATTACAATCCATTTACATTGGAAGGCACACATTAACACAGTTTTACCTGAGTGTTGGAAGTGAGAGCCGGTTTAATTGCCTGTGGTGCTAATGGTTGCTGACTCCTCAGTTTGGCAGCCTGTTCCTGCTCTTTAGCAAGTCTTTGTTTTTCTTCCAAAGTCAGAGACATCTAAGAGAAGTGTAATGAAATGTTTAATTTAACAAGGAAAGATGTATTACAGTATATTGTAAAAGGTTAACTGTCTTCACTCTGTTGGGCGCAGGTGCTGCAGAGGATCCAGGTTCTTTGCCATTAACTGCTGAGCTTCCAAAAATATCATCAATCTAAGAATCAGAGAAAAAATGAGAGAAATTATTAAGATAATCATCAGTCAACTTCACCTCTTACCTGGTTTACAGTGTTTGGAGGGGATTTTGTCTCCTCTAATTGAGTCCCTGGGTTAGAGATATTTATAGTTCTAGAAGAACAAATAATCAAGATAAAAAAATATTAGTACAGTACTCAAGAACAATACATGTAATACATAGTATCAAAAGTCACCTGTGCTGTTCCTGCATGACATGTAGCTGCTCCAATTTAGTCTTGTGTTCAGCTTCCATCCGGCTCAGCATATCACGAATAACCATCATGAAAGAGTTAAACTGTAAATAAAATACCATAAATTATGAGTAGCATGAATTTTTAGGAGAAACAAATAAACTAAGGTTACATTCTATAGTTGCCTGGTACCTGGTTAAGGTTGAGGTTATTGTCAATACTAAGAGACACAAGGTGTGGTAGGGTCTTGGTGGCTAGATTCTCTTTGGGAATCCCCAGCTTCTTGTGACTGAATGTGCACTTGTAAATTCCTACATTATGCAGAAGTGCAATGAATATAGTTGTTTAAATATAATTTTTCCTTTGTCCTGGGATATTAAATGTATGTTACCTAGGATCCCCATGAGCACTGCTGGTTCTCTAGATGGGATTTTCTGCAGGAATGGAAGTATCTCGTCGATGACGTACCACTTGTCCAGATATTCTAAAATTTTCCCCAAACACACAAGTGAGTTCACCCGCACCTGAAAAGAAAAATATAGATTATCAAGTTATACAAACTTAGTTAGCAAATTAATAAAATCGATTACATAAATATACATATATTATACATTATTTGACAGACAATACAATCGTAATAATTACACTTACCGCAAGTGACGATGTCTGGAGACAAGCTGATTTAATCTTTGGGATAAGAGAATTCTTCATAGATGGGTAGTCAATCAGATTGGCAAATGTAGGGATGATGTTCAGGCACAACTCCTAATTGTTAGATTAAATGACATGTTATTCTAATCCCAGTGTGCTAAGTAAGGTATAATATATAGTTCAGGATATTTCTTACCTGTATCTGTACAGAGGGAGCTTCAAGAGCACGGTACACCATGGGCAACACACTGTTCTTAATGTCCTCGGCTGGAGTTTTGGTTAACAGCAGGTCCATTTTTTGCAGAAAAATCAGCAGGATCTGCACAATACAAAATTCCAGTTAGGAAGAAACAAACAAACATGCAAGTTAGAGACTATTAGATTCTGTTAGAGACTATTTTAATTACCGGTATATAAATTTATAAATTCATGTAAACAGAATGTAAACATTCTAATCACTTTGATGAATAATGTACACAGCACAGCTCACTCACCATGTTACTAGCCTGAAGGAGCATGAAGGAAAAATACAAACAAAAGTCTTGATATAGTACTATATATATATACAGTGAAGAAAACAAGTATTTGAACACCTTGCTATTTTGCTATTTCTCCCACTTAGAAGTCATGAAGGGGTCTGAAATTTTCATCGTAGGTGCATGTCCACTG
>JAVQKC010187313.1:0-11355 GCA_036025475.1 Philypnodon macrostomus | reverse complement strand
GTTGGGCGATTACGGCATCCAGCATGCCCGGATCCCCCTCGTCATTATCCGAGTCTGTGTCGTTGCTGTTACCTGGCAGTTCAGTGATGATTCCTGCCTTTGTTACGGTAAAGCATAGTACCGGTGTGTATTACTCCGCGACGCTCCTGACTCCCGGAGCTTTGTAGTTCACCAAAGTCGTACCAAAGCATTTTGACGGCGCGCCTTGAGCGCCGGATGACACAAAATCTCTTGGAGGTCAGTAAGCACAACCAGAATTAATCCATATATAAGGCGCTCCGGATTATAAGGCGCACTGTTGGTTTCTGAGAAAATTAAAGGTTTTTAAGTGCGCCTTATAGTGCGGAAAATACAGTACATGAAAAAGATGATGTGGAACAGGCCTACAAATGATAAATAGAATCTGTACCCCAACAAAATAAATGCATTGCAGTAATGTTATTCAATGTTATATTATATCAAAATCTAGTCTTTAATTAGTCCTCAGTTTAGTCTTAGTTTAGTGTTGGTTTAGTTCTGTTTAGTCCTGTTTTAGACCATATTGTAATGTTAACATAAATACTGACATTGCATATCAGTCTTTGCATAAGTAGTGCAGACCTAATATGAACGGTGTCCTATAGAGCTTTTTTATCATCTGCTGCCATCTGACTATTTTTTCTGCCATAAATGAACTGTAAAATGTTTAAATGTATTAGATTAATTTGATCATTTCACGTCGATCCTAGTTTTTTGCCGCAGCGCTTCACTGCCGCATCACCATCAAAGACTACCTTTAAATTGGGCTACTGCAAACTATAAAAGCCCACTTTAACTTCAGTGGACTATAAATCCATTATCCTGTTAAAGGGGACAACAATAATTCATGAAAACCTTTTCTTCCAAATGCTTACTGATGTTCAGAGTGCAAGTCAGCGCGGTGCTGCTGCAGTCTGCAGACACCCGTCTTGCTAAATGACACCTCAGTAGCACAAGGCTTCAAGAGGTGTTTTGGGACCTCACTACTTTACAAACTGCAGATTCTTGCATTCCTTATCTGCTTTAATACATACACTAGCAGTAGTCCTCACTCCCTTCATTACTATGGTCAGCATAGTTGTTTTTTGGGGGGGGGTTTTGTGGCCATTTTTCAGCTTTATTTGATAGGACAGTAGACTGACAGGAAATCATAGAGAAGAATGAGGAGTGACATTCAGCAAACTGTCCTGAGCCAGATTTGAGCTCAAGATGCCGGTGCAAGCAGTGAATATGGGCCGCACGCTCTACCGACTGAGCTAAACCCGGGCCCAAACACATAGTATTTTGTATCCTGATTTTGGTCCCTTCTGAATGGAAGAGATCATTTCTCTGATGCCTAATCCAAGAAAAAAAACTTAAAAGATGTTTTGCTTGTAACTGGGAGATGAATAGCAGAGTGTTTAGCACCCCTGCTTCAGAGCTTGGTAAACATGATATGGGGATGCATGTCTGTCCAATTATAGACTGACATACAACCATAGTGCTTTCTTTCACCAAATCTCTTTCATGTCTTTGAATGGCAGGAAGCAGCTGAGACCCCACATAGAAAACACTTTTAGCACATTTTAAATGATCACAGACACACATTTAATCCAAGCGTGCTCCAGATTGCAACGACTTTAACTTTGATGGCTCTCAAATCTACTGTACTGTGTCAGAATGGATTCCCTAACCTATTTACAGATTAATCCTCATGTCACCCACTGTCTGCCTGTCCCATTCACGGTTCAGAAATGATGCTGCACTTAACACAGTTTTGTTGGTGCAGTAACACATTACCTCACCTGATTTACTCGACGTGATTACATTTCATCAAAGCCCCAACTCATCTCATCGTCTGACCTCCTAAATGAAGAGGCTCCATCCATTAACGTCACTCAGGCACATAACTTATGACAGCTGCAACAAATAGGCTCCTATAAATCTAATTCTCTAATCTGATCCAATGAGAGGGGAGGGCAAAGTCAGTTGGTCACAATCAATGGAAAATGGAAATTGAATTCTTTTGATAAAACATAACTAGATACATTATAATACTGTTGTTTCTCCATCAAAAACTGGCTCAGAGTTGTGTTTTTTGAGTAATTCTGTATTATGGGGCACTGATCTGAGCTGAAAAGGCTTATTTCAGCTTTCTACATGGATACACTACATAAAAAAACACTTTGCTACTTTTTACTGTTTTAATTGACTGCAGTAATGAATTGTGCCCTTAAGGATCATTCATCCTGTTTTTTTGTGGAGAAATATTTTTACTTTCACCTCTGCGTCACTCAAATTTGCAATTAGCAATATTCTTGTTCTGTTTTTTTTCTGCCTAAACCACAGCTATTTGGCTTTTCCTTTCACTTTAGCCGTGGCATCTTTGATGCAGTGTGTTTTTAATAACAAGGGATCCATAAGTAAAGATTGGAGCCTGGCAGGTTTTACTGTGATGGATAAGTCTTGACAGTGTTATTGAAGGACACATGTATTGAGTGTGGGGACATTGAGGAGGCTGAGCGCTGTAGAAATGTGTCCGTTCATGACGATGTGGTGTGCTTTTGTGCACAACAGGGCCACCACAAGAGCAGGGCTGGAGTCAAGGGCACATGGGCACATGGGACAAGACTCAGTCAAGGTCAAGACCAAACAGGGGGTGCCTTTGTGTATTTTGGGCAATTTGTAATCATTATTTTGGGCCTTCACAAACTAAGCTAACCTTGTGTTATTGCTGTAACAGAGAGGAAAGAAGCATTTAAACCAGGATTGCACAAACCTTTTTCCTCAGGGGGCCAAAATTAAAATGTATTACTGGTCCACGGGCCAAATGCAAAAATATTTGGCCTTTCATGAGATGAGATGTCAATGCTTCTATAATTGAAGTTCTTTAATTATATTATTACAAAGTTATTTAGCATTTGACTCTTTCCTTATGAATATTTGAGTGTAATAATATGTACTCTGGGGTTCTGGGGTCCTCCCCTGAAAGAAAAAAAAATGATAATCAACATTCCCATTCATATGGACTAGGATTGGTGTCTAAATATAATGAAAACTGAATCAAATAGTTTTTGACCCTTATCCAGTTACATTGATACAATCTAGTCAAGTCTGACAATTTAATGTAGCCAACCATTGGGCCAACTCTGAGCTGAACGGGGAATCTGGACACTCTATTTCATAGATAATTGGGCTTAGTATCCATAAACTCTGGGATGTCCTGGCGGGTCAAATCAAAGGGCTTGGCAGGCCCCACTTTGGGCACCCCCGATTTAAACAGTTCTGAACGAAAAAAGGTAATGGGAGCGCATAGCCACCGGACCACCCTACACAATCTGTAACTAGTAAAGATTCACTGGCTTTATTATGATGTATTTGGGTTAATGCGGGACTCTACTGTTGTGAATGCTGTAAACAAGATCTGACGTAATGGTGTTACATTATAGTATCCTGTACCAGTTTACGCAATGGGTTCCATATCACAGGTGTTGCTCATATTAATGCAGTCAGCGTAGATGTTTTTAACACATATCTTTATTTCACTTGAACAATGGTTAGATATTACCACACTCTTGAGAGTTTAGGATGACAAATATGTTTTCTTGTATTTCACATAAATAATTCAACAACTGTTAGAATAAATAATTTAGCAAAAAGACAACATTATGTGCTCACCTTTTTGATGCTCAGGTTGTGAATAAAAATGACTTTAAAATGAGATGATATTTTCTATAGCCAATGTCTAACGTACAGGCCTTGTTTTTTCCTGCCTTGACAGCCTCTTTAGGGACAAATCTTCATACTTCATATACAGCTCTGACACCAATGACATCAAATAGAGCCAGAAGTCATTATAACATGCTATCTTCAGTTATGTGTGTGATGAAATCTAGGACGTATGAAAATAATATGGGTCATGCAGCTTCCAACTGCTTCCCAGGTCTGATCAATGTCTCTGTCGAAATTCTAAAATGATGTATTCCACTACATAATTCGAGATGTTATGATAGCACAATCTCTTCCCAATACTGATAAGAGAGCTTTATATACTGCTAGCCTTGTGTGCATCGATAGCATTTTTCTATGGTGGCAAATGTGCAAATGTTGTAGGTTTTTTGGAATACATGCGTTACATAAGTTACCTAAAACAACAAATTGACTGACCTTGTTATATGATGTAAAGTAGGTAATCTGTCATAATCCTAACTCCTCTGCCCTCTACAGACTACGGATTACCTACTTTACATTTTCTCATTTTTAACATTTTGCACTTTGCACTTTTGCCTTCAGAAGTGCCCTTTTTCTTCTTCTTCTCTTATTCCCCACCCCATTTCATTGGGAATTGTAGGCTGCTCACATCTTTCTGTCTATTTCAGTTAATCTCAATGATGTTGAGAGCGAAACAGGTGAGATAGGGTTAACAATATTTGTGGTATTAGTGCCAACAATCCTATTCATAACCCTGTGATGGGTCAGGATAACATTTAGCTCCAGATTTATATATATGGAAAACTCCACTTAGGCTGTTGTTTTGAAGTAAGTTTCATCTGCCTAGTATTTCTCTTATCTGGCATTAGGTTTAATGTGACTTTTATGGCCAGAGGAGGAGTTTAAATGAGGTGCACATTCATCTTGTCTGTAAGAAACACAACTTGATCTCTATCACAGTGTGTGGATGGTGCATACAGTATTTGGCACTTGTAGTCTTTCCTCTGTAGTCCCCCGGTCCCCCTTTTTGATGTGCTGCTTAAAAACTGCATGAGCTCCTCAAGCCACTGCTTAGAGGAGATTATCATTTGGCAGCAGCAGAGCCACTGGCAGTTAATATCCAGAGAGGACATATTAAATCACAGTATTAATACATTAATGTCCTAACAGTATTAAATGAAATAAATTCTTGTCAGATCTTTTAGTTGTGATACAAGTATATTATCAACATTGGGTGAAGGTTGAGCAGGTGATTCACGAACCAGAAGGTTGATGGTTTGTTTGTACTGCAGCTGTGCCCTTGAGCAAGTTTAGCCATCTTGACACCAGTGATTGTGTGCAATATGGATGTAAGTGAGAATGAGTCCTTGGTGTACAGTGAAGTGCGTTGCGTGTCCATGGAGGTAAAAAAAAAAGAAAAAAGCCACGATATAAATTTACCACATTTATTATTTACTATACTGAGGGCCAAAAATATTCTGTATGCAATGAATTTGCTACTAAAAACCAAGTTCATCTGTCTACCTGTGAGACAGAGAACCTGTGGGAGCTCTGTGAACTTTTGCCCAAGTTTGAGTTTCAGACCGTGTTTCTGGTGATTTCCAGTCTTACAGTCCGGTCGATAAGACCCACCAAAGGCCTGTAACAACACTTTGATAAAGATAGTTTGGGATCTGTTACAGCCCACACTTCTAGGTACAGGAGGTATAGGGCTTTGTGTTCACTGAGGTGTGGTGAGGCCTGGCTTCATCATGGGCTCCTCCAAGACTTTGAATTGTGTAATGGAAGAGGTAGCAATCCCTTTAGTAAGTTGATCAGAGCAACTCAAAACTGCACTGCCTACCTCTACGCTACAGACATGCGCTAAATATAACCTCTCCTTTAACATAGTCACCATAAACAAAACTTATTGCATGACAACTAAGGTCCTTAGCCTCAAGAGGTCTGAAACAGCCTTGGAAATGGATATCGTTCTCGCTCTGAATGTCGATTTGTTTTTAACCTTGGCAATGACAACCACTACCTTAGCCTCACTCACTATCCATACAAGCTTACGCAGGTTTCAGGTTTTGCCCTGCTGTTACCGTTCACAAAAATGGCATTTAGAGGTAATGTGAAACAATACAAATATATTTCTGTCTGTTTGCAAAATCTACTTCAAACATTGTTAAAATTAGCTCGATCTCAAAAACTAGACCCAGAAAGTATTTTGGATCTGCTCCAAAAAATATAACTATCTTCCCATTCCTCACCTTTGCTGAATACTGCATCAAAAATGTATGTTTGTATGGGGTTTTTTTCACATTTGCTACCAGAAAAAAAAACATCAATGCAAAAACAAACCCAAAAGCAGAAGTGTTTAAGCTCAGGACATACAGGAACAACACATAAACATAACTTCATAATATCCTACTGTGTAAAATTACCAGATTGTGCAGTATGGATGGATATTGGACAGAGAACAGACCGCAGCACTGTCTGTACGTATATATCTTGTTTGTGTTTACTAAACCATCAGGGTTGCTTTAGAGCTTGTAAATCCATTCTCATCATTAAAAATTCAACATCCTCAGTCACAGATTGGATTTTTGGTGCAGCACAATCCAAAATGTCCGCCTTCTTTTTCATCAAGTGTTACAGATCAATTTGTAAATGGATCATAAACATATTCAATTCAATTAATTTTGCCACTTGGTATGTCTCCAATATATTTGTATTTCATCGTCTTAATGCTTTTGTCCTTTAGAGAAGAGTCCTTGAGGCAGAAATGATGATCCAGTTTTATTGAAGGATTATGAGTGAGTGAAGTGATCCCCGCATAGTGTGTCATGTAAAGTCACCCCCCCCCTCACACTTTAAATACAAAAGTGATGTTCCACAAGATCAATCAGCAAACAGATGACTACAGAGACATGTCCTACTTTTTTGTATATAACAAAGTAGTTGTAGTTAAGGTATACAATCAAAATTCTATCACAGGTCGAAGAGACATTCAGATTAGGCACGAATAGATAGATACTTCTATTCAGCAGCACACAGTGAGTTGTATGGAACTATAAGATTGCAATATCCAACTGGCTATTTTGATAATTTTGTTCCCATTAGTCTAAGCCAATGTGATTTTGGCAAAGTTACCAAGGCACGGTACCATGTTATTCTGACTTTGTTGAGCATCGTTTTTATCGTATAAGTATAAAAACTGCATTTGTTAGCATTGAGTGCTGGAAAAAATACTTGGATAATACCCTTTCACTTGAATGCATCATTAGCCAAAGCAAAGTAGCAATTCAGTTCTCTCACTAAACAAAGGGATAGAGCTTACTGGGTTAATCAAGCAATGACCATAGTGTAATTAATATGCAACAGTAGCTTTCAGAAACCTACTGTAGTTACAGCCTGTTTCTGATAGTTTGCATTGCCCATCCCCAAACGATCCTTCCCTCACAGCCTTTATTGATCGAACACAGAACTATAGCCGACATTTCCTCATCCTTTACAGTTGACTTTGATGAAAACTGTTTTCTACTGATAAAATCAAACTTACAAATGCTACCAGAATCTTTTTAAACAATTATATCTTGCTTTACTATACTAGACCATATCTGCTCTTTCACCTGCGAAGCGGCCATTATTGAGACAATTCATCACTGTCACCTAAAAGCCAAGGTGTCACTGTGTATGGGAGCTTCTCACCATCATTTCTTCTCCTTCCTCACCTTTCGCCTTGAGCTTCGAGTTTATCATTAATGCAAGCCTTGTCTGCATAGGTATATATTAGCAGCTGTCACATACTGGCTGC
This sequence comes from Philypnodon macrostomus, assembly GCA_036025475.1. Classification (NCBI taxonomy): domain Eukaryota; kingdom Metazoa; phylum Chordata; class Actinopteri; order Gobiiformes; family Eleotridae; genus Philypnodon; species Philypnodon macrostomus. Next base: position 3,848 of record JAVQKC010187313.1, on the reverse strand, counting down.
ATCAGTAATTAGTCACTGGAAAGCCGTTTGGGTCCTAATTATGGGCAGGGTCTGGCGTTGAGGTGATCCATCAAACAGTCACTTGTATGTTACAAATGTGAAAGTATATGTCAACTATACTCTATACGCTGCAAAAAAGGAATCTCTAGATTAGGTAAAATCACTTAATATTTACCTTGATTTGAGTCTTTTATTCTTCTAAGATGTCTGCCAACACGCTCATTACATTTTTTCATGCTTTTTAGAAACTAGAAATTTAAGTCATTTTGATATATTTAGTCATTAGGCCTATGTTATTTGACTCATTTCAGTATATTTCTTACTGGAAAGAGGAGGGAGGTGATTGGCTGAAGTGCAAAACAATGACTGTAATGACATAGCCAAACAAGGAACTGCTAAATTAGTAAATTAATTTAGTAAATTATTGTTGGGTGATTTTTTTTATGTTTTTGTAAAATATATAGCAGAATACATTACATTTTCAGCGTTCCCAAGTTGCTAATAAGTGTTGATAAAAAGCCAGTTCTTGTCGGCAAATTTAAAACTGCCCACTCACAAGAAAAGATAGATTTTTGTGAGAATCCAACTTGCAGCACAAATCAGAATTGCATTGAGAGTGATATGGTAGAAGTAATATTCTGAACCCAAGACATTTTATCAAATCTAGTTATATACATAATTTTTGCAGTGTACACAGCATAATGTGGTCGCACAGTGGGCTGCTATACAATAATGAGTCAACATGAGTCAAATAAATTCTGACGTCATAGCTCATTTTTATAGTGGGTGATTCAGATGCGTTTATGTCACCAGCAGAGTGTGGGATTATCTAGTTATGATTTAGACGGCGTAGTTGGCCTATGGCAATGGCTGAGTCAGAACTCTTTCCTGACAGACAGGATATCATTATTAAAACACAACACATCTGCAGTGATGTTTTGAACTTTGACTCAAAAAAGGCTCTAAAAATATGTAATAAGATTGGTTCCAATGCCTTTGGGTTTGAAATTGCTGGCAGAAACACCAGCTTGTGTGGGCCAAGTGTGTACATTTCTGAGCATGGTTTAAGTTTGCCTGCAGCCCTGTCTCTTTTTTTTCAAAAGGGGGGTCTGGTCCCTTGCCATTAGCGAATAATTTCTCAGCGACTTTGTTAACGTTAATGAGTTCCTTGTTAACAAGCTGTGCGTGGCCGTGTGTGGCTTTTTAGCATCATGTCTGGTGTTCTGATCGGTTTACTATACACCGGTAAACACTGCCTTTGAAATTGAATGCAATCAGCGAGAGACCAGACTAACATTTCTTTTATAGAATAGAAAAAGAGTTAGTCACGACTGGCCAGGCTTGGTTAGAGTGCCACAGTGTCGGGTCCATATAAAATTACAACATACAAGTCACTGAAAATCTAAAGCCTACTGTGTAGATGAACTATAAATCTATAATACAAGGCTGTATATACACGGACAAATAACAATTTACTCCTATATATATCCACTCTTAGCATTCTTGCCTCACAATAAAAAGGTCCTAGGTTTGAGTCCCAGGCATTTTCTGTGTAGAGTTAGCATGTTCTCCCTGTGTCTGTGTAGGTTTCATCTGGTTGCTCCGGTGTCCCCTACCACTAAAAACGTGTCAGTCAGGCTGGCCCATAGTGGCGATGCACTCAGGACTGACCCCCCCGTCGGATCTACACAATTTTGTTGCATGTATAAGAGTTCCAAAGATAACTCATGCGGAGGGTAGTCCGTTGGCCAAAGATTGAAGACACCACTTGCTGATCTACTCTCAGTGTATATTTCTACAACTTAACCCCTTTAAAAAAACTCCTGTGCTTCATCCTGCCACTTCTGTTGTACCTTTTCCACACAATAGTACTTCATTTATTCTTGTCTTGTTCTTAAAAATCCAGGCATTTCCACCTGAGTGACTGTCTGTCTGCTCATTGATCTCTGTCACCCCCCGCCGCACTCAAGTCATTTGTAACTTCTCCTTCTCCTCCATAAATCAACTTTCTACAAACTCTTGCAGGAGATTTTTCTATTGTTTACTGTCAACATAGATTTTGCGTAGGTGTAATTTTCTATAATAGCCAATGCTAACCTAGACCGAAAAAGCTACATTGCGACCGAATGTATAGGTGTATGTGGGAGGGTATTTTTATTACAAACCAACCAGATGTGCATTTGTTTAGCCATGCAACTTACAAGTAATAGAATTTCTGTACGTTGTGTCTTTTCAGCATTCCTCCATAGGTCGTAAAACAAGGAAATTCCATGTGGTCCATTGGTGAACGCATTATCATCAGCTGGCTGTAGACTTTTATGGCCTGCCACATCTCTTGGCGCTAGCGCTGCTCACCAATGGTTTATAGGCTGCTACAAGATTGGGGGATGGGGTTAGGCCCAAGAGTCTAACACTTTGAATTATGGACTGCCTTGTGTGGTAAAGGTACCGGAACAATCACAATAGTCTTGGTTGTAAAATATGTGCCTATATGTGCAATGCGAACAGAAGGTGTCAAGATCAGCAAATTGGTAACAGAAGGTGGAACTATTAGTAGATTAGGCCTATATGTTTGCTGGCAAAGCTGTAGCGGAAGTGGCTCAGAAGGATGGTAGTTTAATTCCATCTTGGTGTGTACTGCCATTGTATCCTTGGGCAAGACACTTCGCCCAACATGTATCAATGTGTTAGTTTGATTGGAACGGTCGGTCGTTAGCACAGTATAGCAGCCGCGTTTCCATCAGTTTGCCCCAAGGCAGCTGTGGCATAGCTTACCACCTCCATTGTCTGCCTGGAGTGAATGATTAATGCACCCAATGGTAAAGTACTGAGAAGAAAAATGTAGTAAAAGCCCCATATGCAAGCACTTAATCCAATTCCTCATTAGTTTGACCCAATTATGGCACTGTAAAAAATATTTTGGTTGTTTTTTGGCCTAATTCTAAAAGCTGGTGATATTTTTAAACCGTTTTTGGCTCTTGTGCCAGAGCACTACAAGTTCCCATAGTCGGAATGTTATTCGGGAGATTATAGGATGAGCTGAAATTATGCGGCTGCAGCTGGTGAGGCTTGTCATCGACATTCGAGTCACTAGTGTACGCTACAGCTTACAGTCAAACCATTACCATCATCATTAATATAGTCATCACAACCTCCACATGATCTAAACAACTACACTAATGTTTCTGGGGGTGAGGGGATTGCAGAATACACATACAGCTTCGTACATAATGGATATGGTTCATTAAGAGGAGATTAATAGTCTATTGACATGTCCGTCGCCCAGAGTTAGTGCAGTTGAATTGTAGCATTGCTGACTGTGCAGTAGTCAGTATAAAAGGATTCTCACTGTCACTGTAAATGATGCTACACCCGCGGTCATCACACATCATGATGACCATCGCGCACACACAAGGCACATGCTCCACAAAATGCCTATAAAATCGAATGTGAAATAGCAGCGTCCCACCTCAAAAAGCTCCAAGGTTCCAAATCCAGATTTCAATCAATCCATCAATTCCTCAATGCCTTTATTGTGACTTTAAGCAAACAAACAACAAAATTAGATTTTAGAAATTCTCAGGGGCAATAATAGACAAGTCAATAATAGACAAGTCAATAATAGACAAGTCAAGTACAAAATCTCCACTACACTTGCAGTCCACACACAGTTTTATGGTTTTAAATTATTTTGCTGGCTTTGTAGCTTTATTTACAGTATGACGTCAGCCATATTTATATCGGCGAAAACAGCGTGTCGCCGATATTATGGAATCACGTCGGTGTTCGTCCGCGTCCGCGTCCGCAGATCCTAGCTGTGAACGCGATAACTCAAAAAGGAATTGCCG
>JAVQKC010187250.1:0-21226 GCA_036025475.1 Philypnodon macrostomus | reverse complement strand
TGGTATGATGGTGGTGTGATGGTGGTGTGATGGTTGTATGATGGTGGTATGATGGTGGTTTGAGGGTGGTGTGATGGTGGTGTGATGGTGGTGTGATGGTGGTGTGATGGTGGTGTGATGGTTGTATGATGGTGGTATGATGGTGGTTTGAGGGTGGTGTGATGGTGGTATGATGGTGGTATGATGGTGGTGTGATGGTTGTATGATGGTGGTATGATGGTGGTTTGAGGGTGGTGTGATGGTGGTGTGATGGTGGTGTGATGGTGGTGTGATGGTGGTGTGATGGGGCTTTGATGCACAGACCTGAGAGAAGAATACAACAGGTGAAAATATACGCTCTAGGGTTATCAAAGTCTATCTGTTCTTTGATCAAATCTTTTCATGTCTTGGCCTCATGAGGCTGTTGGACTCTAACATTCTGACATGAACACCACAATATTGACTTTTTTCTGGGTTAAATGTTTAATGTAGAGCTGGGCAATATACTACATTTATTTTATCTTATGAGTATTGTGGTTTTGTAATGCAACTTCTACTACATATGTGTCACATTTGAAGAATTGACTGTAAATCCATATAGTTTTCCCATCTTATATTTAGATATTAGTATTTGTTTGCCAAGACAACATAAAACTATAAATTAAACTATTTGCAGTTTGATCACAGCTATAATTAATAAATGGAAAAAAACATTCAAATATAAACAAAAGAGTCACCAATAAACACACTGAAAATGCCCAGTCCCAGTTTACTGTAAATCATTTAGACCACACTTGATTCCAATGTTTGCCAAACAGAGTAGGACAACAGTCAACATTCTAAGTGGAAACTGTGCATGAAGAAATGCCATATCCAAACATACATGTGACACTGAAGTCCTTTAATCATGTTGGTCATCACAGTCGGGGCTCATAGCAACAAGTCATGTGGACCAGGCGAAGGTCAGAGCAGAGGTGTGGCAACAATTTGTTTCTTGTCCAAGCAATTTTTCACTGTCATTCTATTCCCCGTATCCCCAAGCCCCAAACGTGGATGGATCAAACAAAATGAAGAATTCTGACAACTAACCAAAACACTCACGACTCCTATTCCCTCATTGGTGATTAGGGTTGCATAATTCGGGTCTCCTAGGCCAAATCAGCATCCGTCAGCAATGCCCACAATGCATCTGGACTGACAGCTCCACACAGGATGCGTGTCCCGCTGGCCTTAATCTGATTGGACAAGGCCTGTCATGTCTTTTAAATGATTGGAGGGTCAGAACTGGACAGACTGGCAGTGTGCATACCAAAGCAGATGCTAATTAGTAGTTTAGCATCAATCTTCATCACGGCAGGGTGTAGCAAGGGAAGAGGGAGAAACGGGAAGAAGGGAGAGATAGAAGTGAACAAAGAGGATAATGTAATTTGCAATTCAGGTAAATTACAACCTTGATGATTGAAATTCTTCAGTAATACAGAGCCTTTTGACGGGTTTGACTTGAGTGATGACTACTCATTTTTACAACTCATACTTACTCACCATATACCTTTTAGCCGAGCCCAGCTCCGCCCAGCCCAGGTAGCAGCCATCTCGACCATAACAAATACAACATATTAATCAACAAACGCACATTAAATGAGCTGAAGTATTACCAATGAAGAAAGCATGTGTTTTCCTCACCAGTGTGTTCATTAGAATTGGTCATGCATCCCTCTCGATTAGTTGTGTGTTTGCATGCGTGCTATGCTCTCTCTGCCCTAAGGTGAAGTCAATTAGTCAAGGTGTAGTCAATACAAAGAAAAGACTTCAGCAATTCCACAGATGGCAGCAGACGCAGGTGAAGATGAACAAACATTGGCTATTAGTGCAATACCCTGGCCTCTTTAATTAAAAGCGCAACTTCATTTAGATGCTATCGAGGGCACTGCGGATTATATACCCCTCTTAAAGAAAATGCTTTGCTCCTTGAAATTTAAGTAAGAAAATATTGGACTTAGCCATACCAACTCAAAAAAGATGTGTTACAGTTGAACTTTTTGGGAGAATTTAGGCTTCAGTTCATCCACTAAAAATTCATTTTGGCATTTATTTATTATATTATATTATTTAATTATTTATTGATTTATTTAAAAGGGACAATGCACATTAATAAACACCAGTACCACATACATGTGTAAATGCACCAAAGTTAGCGTACAGCTAATTTTAATTCGTAGTCCCTTAACATTTAGTACAGGACAAAACAAACACAACAGTTCAACAGCAACAGGTCAACAGGTCATTACAGTTCTACATTCACACATGATCTAAACAAACACAACAGTTCAACAGGTCAACAGGTCAGGAGGTTAACCTCTCCAACCAGTTCATACTTTGGGCCTTTGTGTTCTTAGGCAAGATACACCCACCTTGAGAGAAAGTATTTATTTGTGTGAATTTTGACAAGCAAAGTTTTTTTAATGCATCTTTTATTATTAAATACCAGAAATGAATAATTGGAAATAACTATTTATGTCTCATTCACAAAAGTTTTTCCACACTTAAGATATGGCTCAATAAGATAAAAGAGTAAAGTTGGATCAGGATGGTAGACTTGGCGACCCCATGATTAAGGGCTGGAGAGTGGGCCTATGAGAGCAATGATGAATAGTGTTGGAGGAAGACTAGATCACCTCTGTCCTGCAGTCTGAGCAGCCCGAGCGGCCACAAGTTTCTTATAGTGTCTTCAACCACTGCTTTTGTCCACCACATATCACTCCGGTTTTATACTCTCTGCCTCTCCCTATCTCAGGCCATGGTCTAAGTGCGCAGACAAAAAGACCGATCGATACTATTTTTCGGTGGAGGCTTCCAGCTCCCAATAAGGGCCTCACAAGGTTGAATAAATGTGGACAAAACACTGATTAAGAAGATAGAAAGGCTCACAGCACAGGGGGATGCACTAGCTTTTAAAACCATATGCACCAGTAGACAAAAATAATATTCACTTAAAAATATTTGAATTTATTTTTACATTTATTATGATTATTGATTTTTTTTCACTCTCGAGTGACTGTTCCCAAAACAATTCACTCACTAGGGGCCAATTTAATGAATTCTTATATACATGCATACCTTTAAACAGTGGGAGGAAGCTGGAGAGAGTCAGTCAGTCAGTCAGACAGTCAGTCAGCTACAGAATTGAACCTTGCTTGTTGAGAGGTACACAAACTTCTCTGCCCTTCTATATTATTATGATTAAAAAAAAAATCACAAATTAATGACGGCAAAAACTGGGCCTATTCATTTTTTTTTAAACTAGTAAAATCTTTACTTTTTACAGTGTAATTTTCAAAAAGACTTCATCTACAATTCTTGCTCAGACCTTGAGCTGGTAGGAGGAATAATTATGCAAAATATGCCAAATCCAAGGGAGAGTCACATGTCTTTAGACATTTGCAGTATCTACTGAATATGGACCTCGAGTAATTCTAGTCTATTAATTGATCCCAGTGAGATATTTCTTAAGAAAATGGGATCTCAAATGATGCCTTTAAATGAGCATATATTTGAAGAAGAAACAATACTTTTAACCTAACACCCACATCATTGTAAATTGGTCTATCTAGTTTTGATGACCAAATGCTGGTCTTTAACCCAAGGTAATACAGTAATAATAATAATGCTGCATAGTGCTTTTCTAGACAATCAAAGTGCTTTAGTCAACCCCATGTACACTCTGGTGGTAAGTTACCTCTAAAGCCACAACTGTTCTGGGACAGACTGGCAGTGAAGTAGAAGCCATACCACACAAACGACCTCCCGGACCACCACCAAAGACATTCACAATCTCATTCAATACTGTATTCAGGAAAGGTGGGTTGCCCAAGGACACAATGGTAGTATGAACAGGTTGCACTGAACCATTATCGATCCTTTACACTTAGAAATGAAATGTTTAACTAAGAGTAAAAGTCTACTATAGGACTATGTGTGTCCAGCTGACATAAGCTGAGCTGTTGAAGAGGAACGTTCAGGTACATGGAGGGAATTGCCAAGGTAAGGTAAACACAAATGCCTGCACTAGTTCCTGCAATTGGCTGAACACACGGAATTGTACCTAATCGCATTGGTCATTAAGCCAACATGCAAGCGTTTATTTTACACACATAGCAATATCAACATGAACATACAAAAACATTCAGTGCCCTTTGAATACCAGCCTTCAATAACACTATCTAGTAAAGAAGACATGAAATTTCCCAACCACAACTAAGTATCTAAAACACACACTCTTTTGCAGCATTATTATCCCACATTTGCTGATCGGTAATTTTCAACCCGGTGGCACTATTCCCCTGTTACGCTGTGCAATTATGGGATGTTTACACAGCCAAACAATAGAGCAGTGAAACATACACTCAGTCAAACACTCATTAGAAAGGCCAATAGGAGCTGAGGTGACCTACAACATTACCATGGCTCACATGCCTTGCTTATTAAGATTGAACCGTCCATTTAGCTGTTTCCAAAACTAGCAGCCTCACCAGACTGCCACTTGCATACATCACAGTGGTACGTACTGCAGGGGTACAGGCATATGTGGGAAGTAATACATTTTTAGCTTGCTGTATATTTACTTGAGTAACTTTTTAATAATGTTTTACTTCTACTTGAGTCATTTTCTTTAACTTTAGTGTACCTTTTCTCAACGCACCTCTGTAAGTTACAATTCTACATAGATGTCGACTTGTAACTAAAACAATAGCCGATGTCAGAATTCCTATTCAGAATGTCGGACAAACCCAGACAACCCCAAGATGGCTGCACCCTATCTTAGTCAAGTGAAAAATATAACAACTATAACTGTGTGTTATTTCCATTAACGGCCCATTACTGGCTGACCTCTATGCTGTGAACACCTGACGTTACAAAAAACACTGTAATGCTCAGTTGTTGCTAATCTTGCAGGATTAAATGGATTTTGTGTTATGAAACTTTTTTGACAACTGGCAATTACAACGTTCCTGACAACTGGAAGATATCATAACATAACTGAAGAAACAATATTCTTAGTTGGGTACATTTTTTGGATACTACCTCCACCTCTGGTACTAGATGGACTATGGATTATACTAGTCACAAAAGGTCAGGGGTGGGCGATATGGCGATAAAGAATGTATGAGGATCGGCTTAATCTGGGAAGATCGTTGAATCATCATTCATTTATGCTCTGCTCTTTACTGTCATTTTTTCTGTTACAATGCCAGTGTTTGTATTAATACAAAATATATAAAGAGTTTTATGATGAAGACTGGATGAATTGGATGTACATTTAAATTGTAGTTAAAAGTGCTTCATGAAGACACTGATAGCAGTAGTTTATTGTATAGGACAAAAAATACAAAGTCAACTGTTGACTACAAGAGTAGGTGGAGAAGGTGTCGTAGGTTTATTGGCAAGACAGCATGGACAGTGACGACAGCACAGACAGTATGATCGTGCAGCCTTTCACACCGTCTCTCTTCCTTGCTTCTTCTTCCCCTGTCCTCCTATAGACAGTACAGTACATGTCTATGTCATTCATAGGTTGCCCGACGTATACATGTCTTGGAACACATTCTATTTCTAGTGAGCACATTCCTTCTATGGATATAACATGTTGCAGAGGTACCTATGTTATATATACATTGCCTATGAATGAATGTGGTTGTGTGATTGGTGTTTGGTGGTGGTCGGAGGGGGCGTATTCGCAAACAGGCAGCCACGCTTCCGTCAGTGTGCCCTAGGGCAGCTGTGGCTACATAAGTAGCTTGCCATCATCAAGTGTGACTGTGGAGTGAATGAATAATACAAAAATATGTAAAGCGCTTTGGGTGTCTTGAAAAGCGCTATATAAATGGAAGTTATTATTATTATTATTATTATTAAAGATTTAAAGTTAAATAATGCTTTTTGTGACCTGTTCTAAGGAGTCGATTTGAAGCCTTTTTTATTTTCTTGTTGTAAATCATGCAAATTTGTTAACATCTGTCTTAATTTGTGTAACAGGGCAATTTAATTAATGTAATTTACCTTATTGCTATTATTTTTCTTTGTGTTTTTTGTGTTTTTGTGTGTGTGCAGGGGGTGGGCAAGGGGTGCCGAACATGAAAATGCTTCTGTCTTAATTAAGTGTTGAATGTGCATATGACAAATAAACTGAAACCTGAAGTCTATGCAAACTGTTTGTTGCTTACGTATTTATTATTGTAGTTAGTATGCTGTTATTTTAAATTGTTACCAAATATTCAGCATACGTTACCCTTTTTCGATGAAGTGCTTGGTTTTTGAGGTGGATTTTTTCTGGGCAGAGGTTGCGGGGTGCTCTGATGCAGTGGTGCCTCATATATAATTGTAGGCTGTGCTGACGCTGGGTTTAAATTCCTGGGAAGCGGCTGATGCTTGACTCTTGACTTCAGGCAGAGAACCAGGCCAAGGACGACGGGAAGACAAAGAGACGCTCCAGAACAGACTAAAATCCTGTGCAGCAAAGTCCTTTCAGAGGGAACAGCTGCATAAGGAGAGATAGATGAAGATATATATTAGTTAAAAATAGGTGCTTAAAGCTGCAGATAAAGTTATAAGATAAAGATAAATAGTTTTTTATATTATCTGTGCATTTTGAAATTAAACTGCAGCTCTCTCACATTATTCCTGACAGTTTCTATTTCTTGATAAATAAATGGAGCAATCGGTTGGAAAAAAGTTCCCCTGGCTCTAAAACAAAAAACCCTTATAATACAGCCCACAGAGGGAGTAATTATTTTTGCTCAGATACAAAGCAATAATATCAGGTACTGCAGTTTTAAGGTTCTCTGTTCCACATTTTACTCTAGATATTTCAACATATTATGACCTATAATGATCTATGGACAATGATGCTTCATTCACAGACATGGGCTTTGATCCAAAACCTAATCTACTAGACAAAGCATTAAGCATGTGCATGATGCCATTTACTACATACCTGCAGAGACATTGACATACATTAGGTGTCCCTGGTCAAACTCCTTGTTTTTGCTCCACTTAACCCTGCATCCATATGAGCCTTCATCTAGTTTAGTCACTCTTGCAAAATCCAAAACCAATTGAGTTTTATTTGGTGAAAGCGTCACACTGGTCAATCTCCACTGAGCTGTGTTTTTAACTATGATAAAAGGGTAATCTGTTGAATTTTTCCACATCCAGTCTGACGTCCACAGGTCTCCGCAGTGCTGGACAATACAGGACAAAGACAGAGTTCCTCCAGCTGTTACATTATAGGTCCCTCTACGGGCCAGAACAGCCTTATCGCAAGCTTCAGCATCAACACCTGAAAGAGAGAATAATAATGTGTTTGCAGTTCTTGTAGTACAGACAGTTTTGGGGAGAGTTGTATTACATCATAAGATTTGACACACACTATAAAGGCACTATAAATACATTTTCGTTTAAAGTGATTAGGAGAGTTGTGCAAATTGGAATAAGCCAGAACAAACCAGGATGAAACTAGATCTAAATCAGGGCTAAACTATGACAAAACCAAATAGTATAAACCAGGACTAAACTAGGTCTAAACCAGCACTAAACTATGACAAAACCAAATAGTATAAACTAGGACTAAACTAGGTCTAAACCAGCACTAAACCAGCAATAAACTGGGACAAATGCAGGTATATTTCAGGGTTATACCTAAACCATGCACAAACTATTGTAATGTGTTTATACACAATTTTACATAGCATACATATAGTAACCACCTATATGCAATTATTATTATTATTATTATTATTATTATTATTATTATTATTATTATTATTATTATTATTATATGCAAATATTAGTATTGTTATTATTATTATGCAAATATATGCTTTTTAGCTACTTTTTCATAGTCTGTTTGCAGGGTCATTCCCATTTTTTTTTAAATACTGATTTTGATGATTGACTAACGATGTGGTACTGAGATCTAGTCCTGGTGTGACCTAGGTCTAGTTTAGTCTAATCTAGTTAAACCATGTCTAAACCAAGAAATTCGTACTTACTTGCACATATACAACAAAATCACCAGTAATAGCTCTTAGAATACACTTTTCCCCACTTACCCAGATGAAGAATGCAGAGAGAGCCGATAGCACACAGCAAATATTCATACATGTCTCACTCACAAAGAAGCATGCTTCCTAAATGGTCTTTTGAGACTTTCCTCTTCTGCTTAAGAAGTGCTTGTTCAGTGATAAGTATAGTTTAGTTTGTCTGACACAGTTTGAGTCACTCTATCGACACTGTTATAGTGTTGGGGAGGAAGGAAGCGACACACATACAGTACATGCTCATTCCACATCCACACACACACACTGACACATTCACACACACACACACACACACACACACACACACACACACACACACACATACACACACACACACACACACACACACACGGACACACCCGCACACCCACATACATACACACACACACACACATCCTAAATTACAGGAAAGAGAAGTTCATGAGCAGTAATATATAAACGCTCCACCCAAAAACAACCCAAGGATTTTTTTTCATACTGAATTGGGTTAATAAATTTGGTAACAGTGATGTTAATTTATAGAGTAGTTACAATATGGGTGAGTTGTAGGTAAGCTAATTTTACCATACTGTGAGCACTTAATGCATTAGTAATGAATTTAATTATTATCAAAAACAACCTTTAATTAATTATTTGTTGACTATTATTATAATAGTAAAAGTTATATTATCAATTAAAAGAGCTTATTAAACTACGAGATGTCAGGTAGTAAGTAGACTGAGTAAACTGATCAAAATGATCAAAAATACAGCACCTTTATCAACAAACAATGTAAAAGAATATTTACATTTGGTGATATTATTCTATATGGGCCTAGAAAATGGTTACAGATATTGACCAGGGAGAGCCCAGGTTTTATATTCATTTTCATACTTGATTAAGTTGAACGTTGGAGCGCTTGTTTAATATTACCACAAATGCCTTTCACGTGACGCGTTTGCGTAAACCTGAGCTGACAAAACAAGACTCGTGTCTGAAGTTAGACAGTAATGCTTGTACAGTCCTTCTACATTGAACGAGTTTCTACTTTTACTGTGGTTAGATAATGACGCTAATGCTATATTTATTGTGTGCTTTCCGCTTATAACCACATGGTTGTAAAAGTGAATGAAAGGAAAATCATCTATGGGCAGAGGCACTCAAGCCTGTAAAATAATAATAATATTAATATTAATATTAATAATAATAATAATAATAATAATAATAATAATAATAATAATAATAATAATAATAATAATAATAATGTATTTAGTGTGAAAATAAAAGTAAACTGTGGGCGGGAATTTAATTTCTTAACGCCGCCCAAGCGCCACGTCAAAGACACTATGAGTCCATAAACAAGCGCTCCCCGCTCTCTGACTGTGAAAGAGATAAACAAAGAGCCGGTGACTTTTCAGGAAAAGAGAAAATCATCGTTAACCTCCCACAATCATGGAAACGGGTGAGATATGATTCGCTTTGTATCGCTTCTGTCATTGTCAGTGATTCGGTCTGAAATCTGAGCACGGTCTGTATTTGACAGCTCCAGGATGATGACAGCTGAGGAAGCTAACATGCTAAGCTACCTGAATGATAGCATGGATAGCATGATGGCTTTGCCAACCTTTTTTTTTGCAAAGCTAAATCGGCAGGACTTTTATATCTACCTACGTCAAGCACACCGAAATATGTAGCTAATTCGTTATCATAATTAGCAAAATCATTGTATTTTCAGCTGATTTGCTTGAAGATTGATAGCTCATACAGCTAGCAAATGTTGACATAAGTACAAAATACCTGCATCTGTCAAACTATGTGGCAACTGTATCAGTGTTTATTGACCTTGACTGGACTTACTAAAGTATAACTTATTAACCTTATGTTAAAATAGGCATCATCCTTCATATTGTATACACTATAACAACTGCTAGTTTTTTATCTGCTTTTTGAAACTTCCCAAAAAGTTTTGACTTTAAACAAAATTGTTAATTGAGAGATTGTGTAAATATAACGAAACTATAATACTCCTGGTTTAAAAAAAAAACCCTGAAAATGACCAGCTGGGCTCATGGCATTTTCATGTTTGGATACTTCATAAAAGGTTGTATGGCAGTAATGTGGAGATCTGCAAGTCACTCCAGCTGCCTGTACTTGGCCCTTTGCCAAAGAAAATCTCAATCAATTAATTAGTAATGAATTAATCAATGTCTCTGCATGTTCAAAACTAAATTGTCTCTAGTTTAATTATAGTTCTGTGTGGTTTTGTATTCAGTACTGAACACCTTCTTATTGTGTTTTGGTAAAAGTGGAAACATGTCACTGTTATTTTGTTAACACGTGTTTTAGAATAACCTTTATCCCACAAATATAACCATATAACTTTAACAACATGTTGCCCCGCCTTAGGATTTTACAGCTCAGAAAATGAACTTACTTGACACTTGATGAGTTCTGACACTGACCTACTGTGTGACGGTCTCCTTTGTGTTTATGGACAATAACAGAATACAGCTGAGAGAGAGGGGTTGAACTCTAGGCAGCATCATGCATGACTAGGCAATGTCCCTCTCAATGTTTAATTGCATTGTGGTCTTATTTGACTGAGTTTCAAACCCCACACTGGTGCCAGGATGATTCTGTCAAAGTGTGTGTACCCACAGGCCTTCCAGTGTATTCCCTTCACACATGAAGCCAGATGATTGATTAGGGCTGAACGATTATGACAGATAATTTTTCCTGTTTAAGTTATATAATATAAATGTGACGTTAACAGTAAAATATTGACATTTAAACTAAACTAAAAATATGATGTTAGGTTAGGTTAGGTGTCAATTAGATTATGCCCTCTGATCGATACTGCCATACACTCCCTTGGGCCTCTTGCGTATAGCACGACTACAAGCAAGAAGCCTGTTGTCTCTATTTAAGCCCATGCTTCATCAGTCATAATCTGAATTCTACCTTCTCGCCACTAAAACATCTAGATAGGTGAAAAAACATTACCAGTGTTCTATAAAAGATGTAAAGCACTTTTATGAGTATTGATCTGGTGTTTTCCAACCATTACTATGTTGTATTACTCAACATAGATCAGGGCCTAAGTGGGAGCTCTCAGCCTAAAGTGCCCACAAGGCTCATGGGAACTAGGACAGTCGGAAATTCCTCTTTTGGTACTAATTTTATCCAATTCAGTCATTCAGTGTAAACAACATAACAACATTTACACTATTTTTCATCTCTAGTGTTTATCTGTAGTATTAGTTGATGTTATAGCCACATTATTAACATTAAATCATTGTGACAATAATGTGACTTGGGCAAAGCGTCCAAGTCAGCATATTCTATATAAATGCACAGATATCAAACAAATTATAGCAAATGTCCCATCCATCAACCAAACATTTTAGATTCGCACATTTCCAAACAGTAGAGTGTAAAAGTCTATAGTTGGCTCTTTGCTAATGGTGGAAATGGCGCCTCACTTTGGCAACAGCCATCAAGTACTTGTCTTCATCCTTTTTATTTCCTTGTTGTTGTTGAATGTCCAGGCCTGAGCCAAGAGAAAGTGTCCTCATTCCAGAAGCGTCTGCGGGCCGAGCCGCGGTACCTCTTGGCCCAGAACGTGTCGACGTGTATCGATCCGCTGGAGGTTTGTCTGCACCGACAGACAGTCCAGGATACTGTGCACATCTTCCAGCACTCGATCCCCACAGAGGGCAAGCCCGTCACCAACCAGAAAAACTCAGGTACTATTTATGCACTTCAGCAACACCGTTTTATAAGATGAAATTGAAATATGATGTAATTAAAGTGTTTTCCCAAATAATTACAGCTTCCACCTTCCTTGTCTGTTCTATCACTTTAGGGAGATGTTGGATCTTCTCATGCCTCAACGTCATGCGGCTCCCTTTCATGAAGAAGTTTAACATAGAGGAGTTTGAGTTTAGTCAGTCCTATCTCTTTTTCTGGGACAAGGTAGGTCATTTTATAACACTCCTAGTATGATCTTTCTTAAAACTGAAAAATACTACATTTACTACACTAAACACAGTGTAGGGATGGGGTATTTTATATGTTGTTTTGCAGGATGCTGTAGTGTGATGCCATGTGTCAGTTGTCATGATGTAGCACTCTCCTACCATGCAGCCATTGTTGAACTTAAACCCTCCTTTGTGTGTCGTGGTCTCTTCTCTTCTATGTTCACGTCACTGTGACACTGCCACAACATGCACTCACAGGCCACTTTATTAGGTGGACCTATTTGACTGTGTGTGAGCGTAAACGGCTAATAACCCGCATCTTATTAAGACAGTGGATTTAGTTACCTATATGTTGAAATGAAGCATCACAATGAAGTAGACTTAAGTATTTCTGAATTATCTTGTAGGATGTCTTTAGTTTACACTGAATTGTTTAAACATTGTCAGTTCCTCTCTCTTCACCCTGTTTCTGTTCTCGTCAGATTGAACGTTGCTTTTACTTCCTTCACGCCTGTGTGGAGACAGCACAAAGAAAGGAGCCGGTGGACGGGCGTCTGGTTCAGTTCCTGCTTTCCAATCCCACCAATGACGGAGGACAGTGGGACATGCTGGTTAACCTCATCGGTCAGTTCCTCTTTATTTCAGCACAATGCACTCGTTCATTAGTGGGAATCTTGATGTAAATGTCTTTTTCTTTTCCCTTCTTGATATAGTGTCTACTTTAGTGTTTGTTTGTGCTGTGTCACAAAACGCAAAGTGAGCATGACATAATTGTTTTTGTTTTATTTATATTTATCCAAGATTTTTCACAATATCTTACCATTGTAACAGAAGCCCATTGCCAGTTAGTAACTACATTGTCTTCACCTGGATTATTGAGTCTGAATGAGAATCTGAATCAGATTTAGATGTTTTTTGTTGTCTCTGCACATAAGGGTGTTTGTAATTACATAGTTATTTGGCCATATTTATATTGTCTTCACTATCTCTGAATTTTTTCTTTTGTTTAGAGAAATATGGCGTCATTCCAAAAAAATGCTTTCCAGAGTCACACAGCTCAGAGGCGTCTCGCAGAATGAATGACATCCTAAATCATAAGGTGTGTGTGACAAACCACTAATTATTTATTTATTTATTTATTTATTTCATTCATTTAAAATAAAATGACAATCAGAGGTGTCTACATGACAATACAAAACTTGAATGAAAGAATGAGAGAAGAATATATCTTATATTTTCTGACCTTTTTTAACAAAAATATTTACTTTTCACATTCTGTTTAGCAAAAAAATATTTACTTTTCACATTCTTTTTGACAAATGTTTTACAAGACCTGACAGACCTGACAGACCTGACTGATGTGACTTTGTTTTCTATATTTAACAGCTGAGAGAATACTGCCTAAGGCTCAGGAACATGGTGTCCAGTGATGCCACTAAAGCTGAACTTACTGATGCTATGGACAACATGATCGAAGAGGTGAGACTTAACACATACCATGAAAGACTTGAGAGGACCATTCAAATGTATTTCTCTTCAACTGCTTGAGAAAGTACCTACAAGACACACATTTGACACTTTTCTTTTGAGCGTGTGTTGAAATATTTTAACAACCTTTTTATATAACAAACTTGAATTTCCTCATCTCTTATTTGCATGTGATCTTAATTTCATTATGCACAAATTGCGTATCAATCCAAAAATATTCTGTATATGTGTATAAAAATAAGAAAATAACACAAAACTGTAAGGAAGCTCATGCTGGTTTACTCTGTGAGAGTGTTCTATGTTTCACCAGAAGAGGGAGCTGTAAAATAAGCAGTAATAGCATCTTGTTCTCAGGTAGTACATCAAGTCTTGGGTAAGGATGCGAGATGTTTACTTGGCCCACCACTTTGAGTCAATAGGAACTGAAAATATAAAAACTAGTATGAGGACAGTCTTTTACCATTGGGTTTTAGTATCGTACAAACGTGTTACATCATTGTGTGAATGTAATCATGTAGACAGGTCTCTTGAGAAAGTTCTATTAAAAATAACCATTATGTACTTCTACAGATGTTGATGATGTAAAGTGCTGATAGTGACCTTGTTTGTGGAAATTATGACAACACATATAACATCACATTTGTAACACATTATTGTGGGTCCGAGCAAACGTAGACTTTGTGTGACATTGCGCTGTATAAGGCTTTGTGATGCACACTTCCCATGTATTCCTGTGAGCGGGAATGTAGTGCATGTGGGGCCAGTCACTCAATCAGCCCCATTCAGCCCAGCTTTTGTTATCAGCTGTTGGGTTGTATTGTGCTGCCGTCTGGTTATGTGTTTAAACAGTGGCACCTCCATCGATGCTTGTTAGCCATCACTACTGGCTCAAAGACTGGTGCCTCGAACATATGTTGGGCGACCGTAAAGCCCGCCTGAACCGCGCGGGACGACAGGGAGGAGGCGGCAAGCTGTCGTGTGCTTGTTTGTCCACCTGGAAGTGGTTTGTTTTACAAAACACCACACTGTCACGGCCAGTGCTGATGTAGGATTTGGTCATGGCACAAGAATGACCGGAGGAAAGTCAGCCAAATTATGGGGCTTTGCAGAGGATTGTTGTAACATTGTGCCCTCAACCCCAGTTTTAACATAACTATTAAGTAAATGTAAATACAAAAACTTAGAAATGTATTAAAAAATAATATAAAAAACAGTTAAATAGTTTCACACATTCACAAAACTTGTATCTGGGCCAATTTATGACTGATTTCTTTGATTATTCATTATTTATTTGGTCAAATCAACAAATGATACTGTATTTTAAATAGCCCTAGACTAGTCTTCCACAAAATCAGTTTAGAAGCACTCAAACAACTGTGTATCTGTTTCAAAGTGACACCCACATTAATGACAAATCCATATCAGTTTCATTTCCATTCACATAAGTGCTTTAATATATCTAATAAAAAAGAGCAGCTGTGTACACTCACTGGCCACTTTATTAGGTAGACCGTGTACCTAATAAAGTGTCACATGGTCGTCTGCTGCTGAAGCCCACCTGCATCATGTGCTATTATCTTATTTGACCAGAGAGATTCTTGTTCAGATCTGGGTTTAACGAGTGGTTATCCGAGCTAATGCTGTTTTTTTTTTTTATCCAATCTGAAGTTTACTATGTATTTCAACAGGTTTGTCTTGATCATATGTGCGTTACTAAATCCATTGGCCGGGCTCACAAATGTACCTAATAAAGTGGCCAGTGAGTTTACAGTCTCTTGTGCCTGTAAACTCTTGTGTTTGGCCTTTTTAAACAAAAAGTCAAGTGGCATTTCCACATTTCCATATGTTTGCATCTAGGCGTACACACGTGTTTCTTAGATCAAAGATGCCATGTCAGTTCTACTTTGCCGTCACTGAAGGTGATGCTTTGCACTCTTCCTACCCTGAGACGCTGTTTTTTATCACGCTAACCTCACTCTCACAGCTATGACAGACAACCGGGGTCAAACGCTGTTTTCACTTACGGTCCTGGGGTGCGCTTGATTTTTAGATGGATGCTTTTGCGTGTGAACAGTGATCAGATCAGTCCAAGTATGTCACATTTATTTTCAAGTTATTTCAATCTTGCACCTGCAGTATCAACCCGTCTACAGCACCAAGTCAATTTTTCTTCCTGTGACAGTGCCCATAAGCTGCTTTATCAAGGAAGAAATATTAAAATTTCAAACCGATAGTTCCTTCTCAATGTATCTGGTATGTATCTATGAAAGCGTTGTGAAGGGTTTTATGCTTGCTGCTGGGTGATATATGGTTTCTTCTCTTAAGATATAAATTGTCCTTATGCCATTATCATATTTATTCCTGCTGGGGTCACCACTACAGTAACTCACATGCCCTTACATTTTTTGAGGCTTATAACCATGACTCATGAATTGATTCTTGAAACTGTGATAAATAGATGAATAAACAAATTATAACTTAAACTTTATATACTCAATGTCACTTTGTGTTTCTTCAATACAACTCTTTAAAACTGCCTTTTTATATAAAATATTTTTGACTTATTATCTTTATATATTGTATTTGGATTGTTTGGTTGCTCAGATAATAATGCATTCTCATTTTCCCCCAAGAAATTAATAATTAATAAATGTGTTGCCAAGGCCACACTGAAAAAGAACAAAAAATACAAACCATCATAAATGAATGTACAGCATTTTTCTGATCTCACTCTCTCAGCCTCACGCCACAACTGGTCACAACTGCCTCGCCGTTGCGTCATTATATGTGTGCTGCTCTAGCCTTGGCTCTCAACATACAGTGGTTCTTTTTAACAAGTCTAAACTATCAGCCTTCACTTTGTTGTCAATGTGGGTGGCTTCTTGTGTATATGTATCAATTTTAAGGGTCTGCAGCAATAGCCTTGGCAATTTTTGACATGTCTGCTAAAATCGTACAATGGCCACATGTGTTGCGTGTTTACAAAACATGGAAGTTTAATCAAAACCTAGCTCATTTTTGTCCAAACTGTTTGCATGGTGTCATTTGCTTACACTCACAAGTCCAGCTCCTACACAACAGTTCTACATTCTCCAGATAGAAAATAAGGCCAGGTCTCAACTAGAAAAATTATAACTTTTTATAACACAAATTATTTATTTTTATAACACATGCAAAATGTTCATAATTGCCTCTGATTAGTAACTTATTTATTTGTGCATGTATGGTAGCCATGCAGGGACATTCTGAGCAAATCTAATGAGAATAAGTGGAAAAATAATTAAATCCTTTCTTGGCCCACTTTAGCTGGAGACTGTCCACAGGGCTGCAGAAATGTTTTGACACAGCTGTCAAGCCGGCGCAATATGGCCCTCAACTTATTGCCCCCACTTTTGTTTGAACACATTAACTTTGAGGGCAAAATGTTCACTTGCTTCCTAATATATCCCACCCACTATCGGGTACCATCATAAAGAGATTCACTTCACCTGTCATAATGGTTTAAATTTTAAAACTATAACTAATGTTGAACTATAGTTGCTTTCGTCATTGCTCACATCTCTGTATTCATCTGTCTGTCATCAAAGAGGCAGGTGTTTCAATATTGGTCCTCCTTTGATGCCACTATGCCCTGAATGAAGTAGCATTATACTCACACCTACATTATTGACTTTGCCAACAAAACGGTGCCAATGGATGTGTGGCACAGAGCTGGATAGGTACCCAGCGCCATTGAACGATGCGGCACATTTCAATATGGGGACACTAAAGTATATCTTAAAGGTGTAGTCCATAAGTTTCCGAATAATAATAATAATAAATTGGAAAAAGTATGTTAGTCTGTAGAGGCCAGGGGAGGGACTAAAGTAAAACTCGATTGGTCAAAATGCTATAATCTTTCAAAGTCTGATTTGATGAAGAGGCCTGGGAAGGAAGTAGAGTAAAATAATAATTATAACGGATTACCTAATTAACATCATAGAACAGGATCAAATAAAAAAAGTATATATTTTAAGGGACCTTACGGACTATCTTTTCACCTAAACTTTAACCTTCATTAAATAAAAAATATATAATCCTGGTTTGAACTCTAGCATTATTTAAGCTATTGCTATTCCAGTACATTGACTTGTTGTTTGCCTTTTGCCTGCCCAGCATTAATCTCAGCTTTAGTAGTCCTTAATGGGAAGGATTTTGTGTACCTCGTGTTTAACGTGAGCAAGAATGTGGGAGTTATTCTTGGAGCTGGAGAACGATAAAAGGCGGTGGTCGAGATGAGGGCTGAAAGAGGTGTCTGTTTTGTCAAGCTGCCAGCAACATCTGGGCAAACGCATTCCAGACAGAGATGGACATATACTGTCCGTGATGTAGTAGCCTAAACATGGGCAGTGGACTCGAGCAGTTATGGGCGTCTTTGTTGACTCTACCCTTGTGTGTATTTAATGTACAACTTTGATGAAAACGATTTATTAGTTTAGTTTGCTTTGCCCAAGTTTCACATCAATTCTACAGTGTCTCAAGAATCATTACAAAGAAGCATTATATAGCTGTTGACTTACTGTCTTCTGCCATTGACGCTGTTTTTACACAATTCTTTGCGAAAGAGGCCACCATAAAACATGATGTTTTAATATGGCAGTTTTGTACTGGGTAGCCATAGAAATTACACATCGTCTTGCTCCTCTACAACCCTCGAAAACTACCTCTTGGCTAAATATTGTCTATGCAGTTGAACTACATATGGCTTCAAAGATATCACTCTCCAGAAGCACTTGTATTATCTTCATCCAACAATGGCCAACAGTTCATTTTAATTCCCCAGGACTCTAGTCATATTTGATAGGAAAAGCATGTGCAGTAGACAATGCAGGAGGGAATGGCAAATTCCTGGGAACGCGATTAGTTGGAACTAGAGTGACAGACAGCCCGGTCCAAACAACCCTGCTTCACCCACAGGAACTGAATCTGAACTTTACATAAGGAAGAAAAGGCATGTAGGGGCAACAAAAAGGAGTTTGGATGTTAAAAGCAGCTTAGCTTGTATTAGGATGAGGGAGGCCTTCTTCAGATGTAGAGCCATGATTTGGGTTTGCAGGACCTAGTTGGAGGATTAGCCTAGTCATACTGATGGGTGCTGGTTAGGGCCCACCATAATACTAAATAAACAAGGCAAGGGAGGTGAGACAAGTTACCGTATTTTCCGCACTATAAGGCGCACTTAAAAACCTTTTTAATTTTCTCAAAAACCAACAGTGCGCCTTATAATCCGGAGGCGCTCCGTCAAAATGTTTTGGTACGACTTCGGTAAATTACAAAGCTCCGGGAGTAGCTGTTTAGCGCTTGTCAAACCAAGGAAACGGGTTGAACACTCTGAAGCACTCTGAACCACTCACAGAGCGGAACATTCACTGAGCCAATGAAACGCTTCGATACTCTGAAGCGATTGACACGCAGCGTGAAGCAGCAGGGGGAGGGACCGACACTTCGACACTTTAATCACGCGAGAAGCTGCTCTGAGACAAGCTCCGGAACAGTGCTCCGAAGTAATTTGTTTCAGAAAGATCGAGACGTGCACCGGAGCTCCGTCTCATTTGCCCATCACTACATACCGGTACTATGCTTCATCGTAACGAAGGCAGGAATCATCACTGAACTGCCAGGTAACAGCAACGACACAGACTCGGATAATGACGAGGGGGATCCGGGCATGCTGGATGCCGTATTCGCCAAACTGTTCAACTCGGACACTGAAGATGAAGAATTTGAGGGATTTGTGGATGAGGAATAAACTGAAAAAGTGACTGTATTGTGTTGTATGTTACGTTTTATAACTGAATAAATTTAAGTTATTGTGAATACGCTAACGTTTGATTTTGTGGTATCAGACTGTTTATTTACGTGTTACAAATGAACGAGATTGAAAGTTATTGTGAATACCCCCATTAACGTTTGAACAATGTTGAGAGTTATTGTGAACGCGTTTAATAAAGTTTGACTGTCTGACTGTTTTGTTTCGCTAAAGGCGCCTTATGGTCTGGTGCGCCTTTATATATGAAAAAATCTCGAAAATAGACCATTCATTGACAGTGCGCCTTATAATCCAGTGTGCCCTATAGTGCGGAAAATACGGTACTCAACATAAAATAATATTGCAACATACAAACAGGAAGTCGGCCATTTTGGATTGAAATTGGGAAGTGGAAATATTTGTCAGCCTCTAACTTGCGCATACTTTGCCCGATTAGGCTCAAACCTGAAACACCTAATTACCCCCGGGCCCTGAACACATCTAACCAATATGATGGCAGTTACCACTGTAGATTGAAAGAAGAATGTAATTTTAGGGAAATTTACAAAATTTGCATAATAAGTTGAATGGACCCTTCCCCATGTTTGTCATGGTTTGGCCCAGGGCCTCTTAATTGCTCCTTAGAAATCACACAATTTATGATTAAGGTGCCTGTTGGTGACAGTTGTGGCAGACGTATGGGGGCGTTTTGCCGATCTACACCTTGCTGTCGGGGACGACAGCACAGGCCTAGTTTCAATGGTTGTGTGTGAATGTGAAACCCGTGCTGTTCTGCAGTGTCCTGGCCCTGTATTAGTGACCAGAGCTGTACTGAGTGTGCTCCAGCGATGATGTCACATGAATATTACAGAGGACTTTATTGTCTCTGAATTATTCAGACCAGGCGGCTGATGGAGCTGTTCTTCTAACAGAGCCTGACACTCACTGCTCCTTCACATCACATCTGTTTTTACTGAGTTTGAATAATAACACAAGGTTTGAGATTTTAATGGTGCGTTCATATGAAAGTCCAGAAGTCAGGATAACGTTTTTCTAAGTTAAAAAATGCACATAAAAGCTTGCACAAGTCAGAGCAGCTTGGGAACTGGAGACCTCATTAGCATCAACACAGTGTTGTGTGTACCAACGCGTTTGGTTAAGTCTTTATTTCTACTACAATTGTTGTTTGTTGAGTCAATTAAATAGTAAATCAAACGCCTATTTAAAACTAATATTAGTTATTGTTGACATCTTCATTTATCTATATTCAACCGATGCCATGTCCATAGGTCATCCAGCTCATAGCCATTGTGCAGACCAGGTCCCTAAGACAAAACAAATAGAAACAGTGAGCGAAAGACAAGCATTAAAACATAAAGTACATGTAATACAGACTATTTACAATACAACAACCGTGCAAATGTTGCTCTAATAATCACAGGTCTGCGTGGATTCCAGCCATTGTTATATCGGCAAAACGACGATATTATGGAATCACGTCAGTGTTCGTCCGTGTCCATGTCCGCAGATCCTAGCTGTGAACGCGATAACTCAAAAACGAATTGCCCAAACAGTTTCAACATTTGCACACAGGTACATACCATAAAGACACCGAACTGTATCGATTTGGGTACTTCTTCGATGAATATTAATTAAGTAATTAATTAATTACGTGCCAAAACTGTGAACGCAATAACTCAAAAAGTCTTTGCTGGATCTTTTTCAACTGTTGCACACAGGTACATATCATGAAGACGCAGAACTGGATTGATTTTTGTACATCTTTGATTAATGACAATGATAATTAACAAATTAATGTTTTGATGCACTTTTATTGAGCCAATAATTCTGCTGAACATAAACGAAATCGCGTGGATTTTGGCACATTGATCCGGGCAATTGTATACTTAATGTAC
>JAVQKC010187241.1:0-18401 GCA_036025475.1 Philypnodon macrostomus | reverse complement strand
GTTCACAGTTTTGGCCCATAATTAATGAAATACTTAATTTATATTCATCAAAGAAGTACCCAAATCGATACAGTTCGGCGTCTTTATGGTATGTACCTGTGTGCAAATGTTGAAACTGATCCGACAATTCCTTTTTGAGTTATCACGTTCACAGCTAGGATCTGCGGACACGGACCGACGTGATTCCATAAAATTGTTGTTTTGCTGATATAATATGCAGTCATGATTATGTGAACACGTTGAATGAAAACAGACAGAATACAGTAACTACACACCTTGACCACAGGATGTGACAGGAAATGGGATGGAAGACAAGAGAAAGGCAATTTAATGAAAATGATATAGACACGAGTGTAAGGACCTCATAATAAAACAGCCTCTCTAATTACACAGCTCAGTGCATTAGAGCAGGTCTCTCACTGAGACCTATCGCCACCATATTTATACAATAATGAACATGCTTTAATATTGTATTGGAGAGAAAACAAGCACATTTTAAATAAGGTGGCACTTCTGGTCAAATCAAGTGTACAAGGGTTAGCTGAATTGAAAGTGTGGGATTGTTTTATTAAAGCTTGTGTGGACTTCATAAGCCTTATTGTGCTAACCATACCAATTGAACTGTACAAAAGTAAAGGCAAAAAGAACAGTGTTTTAGTTAGCATGTTGCTAACACACACTTTTCATAGTCTTAGCACGTCGTGTGCCTAATGCTTTGTGTGTAGTAGTGTGTGTGTGCTATTTACAATTCCCTATAGTCAATAAAAAGGCCTCCTAATGATGTGTACATGATAGCACAACTTATCCATTTGCATTCAGAGTTAGTGATGTGATAGCAGAGCGTGAGATAATGTTATTCCAAGCAGATGTTCTTTAGAAGAGGGTTTTTTTTCCCCCAAATGCAAAACAGGAGGAGTGTTGATCGGGGAATGGACGTACAAACAAAGAGGATGGTATGGTGTGGTGGATGTCTACTCTAAAGCCAAAACCAGTCGCTTTTGAGGAGCTGCCAAACACCCTGTTTAACATGACTGCCTTTGCACATCACAAGGACGCATGCCTATTGTATAAATCCGAATAGTAAAAGCTTATCAACATGTACTTCATTTGACAAACAAACCGTGAATTATACACTCGATCCTCATTTAAATTCACCAAATTAAAGTGAATCATGGGTGAAATGGCGACATTGGTTTGACAGTTCAATTCTTGTTTGCACCACAGTCTCACTTGTTGCTGTGGCAGCCCAAATCTTTCATTTCTATGCTGCAAGTGCCTAGTTGTAACAGATGACATTTTACCAGGTGTTAACCAATTGCTGCCAAGAATGCAACCAAAGCACCAAAGGAAATGAATCACCTCAATGAGTTGGTTCTATTAAAGGCTCGAACAACAACTTGACAAACTAATGCCACTTTACATATCCGGTATTCTCTAATAATAGGCCTACTTAATAATGGATGCGTGAGAAAGGGTGATGAGTAATTTTTCTGCTGAAAAAGGTTATGAAAGATCCTTTGAAATAGCTTATTGAAAAGTTCTTTATATAAGTCAGGAAAATACACTCACTGGCCAATTTATTAGGTAGCCTGTATCTAACTAATGCTATGTTCAGAGATGGTTGGTGTAACATGTGGTTTTCTTGAGCTAATGGTGTCTTTTATGATCTTCAATCAGTCTCTGACCTCAGGCAGTAACAAGGCATTTTCCCACTTAACTGCTCCTAAAGAGTAAAATATAACATTTTGAAATACCCAGAATGGACCATCTGGCACCAACAATGATGATAAGTCACGATGAGTTGGTTTGAACATGAGCAGATTTGTATCCATTTAATACAACATGGTGGGATGATTAGCTGATTGAGCTCACAAGCAGGTGAATATTTCTACCTAATAAAGTACCCAGTTAAGTGTAGAACAGACGTTGCTTAGTGTATCGAGCTAGCGCCTATAGGGTAAACTTAAAATCACCACTCAGTCTACTCTCAGAAAAAGGCTGACTTTACTTATATAAGACTTAATCGTGACCTCCCTGATCACCAAAGCAAAACACTGTTAAAATTTAATGTAATACTCAAGAGTGCGCTCCGAAAAGTTGATTTCCTCCCCTTTGGTCCTCAAAGTATCAAGGCGCATTTCCTTCTCTGTGGAAGATTGATTATTCCACTACACAGATGAGGTCTTGTATGACAGCAATCCAAGGATAAGCAAAGTTGAAATGAAGCCAGTGTGGCGCTTACGTAATTCACACTTGTGTATTCATTATGAGCACTGGGCATGGTTAAGGAAGTAATGTATGTGATAGGGCCAAGAACTCTGAGGAGATGTGGTAGGATTTGGTTAAGCCTTTGTCTGATGGGATTCAGATATATAGGCTCTTCGTTGTCTGCACCAGAGATTCACATGGTTCCTCGAGTGGAGTAAGATCGCAGCTAACTGCTTTGAATTGGCTATTAAATGTGGAAATTGATCCTCTGTGACAACCTGCAGACACTTCAGACAACTGTAGCGCTGTGACACAAGCCGATTGCCTTGGCTCAAAACTAGTGTCACCCGGTTTAGCTCCACTAACCTGGTCTCAACATTAATGAGTCTGTCAGAAAATAACTTGAAGGGACAGAAAGATGTGAGCAGTTAACAACAATGAATGAAATCGTCTACCTGTCCTTCAAGAAATACAGTACAATTTAACTTTTGAGCACAAAATAGTCAGATTTATTTATTTATTGCATTTTGTAAAATTTTGTTGTGGGAAAAATACATGAATAAATTGCATACTGTACTTTTGAAGGTTATGTACCTAACCATGTGTCTAAAAGAGTTCTCTTTCATTGTCTGCACTAGATATTCACATGGTTCTTCTTCTGTAGTTGAATGACATTAGTTGCTTTGAAATTGTTATTAAAAATGGAAATTGATTCTCTTGACCACCTGCAGACAGTTCACTAACCTTTACCACTAACTTCATCTTGGTTGTAATAGTAATAAGTCATCTGCAGAGTTTGGCCCTGTAGGCCTATAGTCCTGCTCACTCAGACATGCAGGCAAATCTGTCAGAACGGACGTGAGCGGCATGCCCTTTTTCCCTCCTCCCTCTGCAACTATTTCCTGACATCTCGCCCTCTCAACCGTATCATCTTCATCCGAATTATCATCTCTGTCATCTTGGCCTCAGCATTCTTCTTCCTCCTCTTCCTCCTTTAGGATATCACCTTCTGCTGCGGAGGATGCAGCACGCTCCCGTCACCTCCAGCACAATCTCCGACTGGATCTCTACCCGCCCCCTGCAAGCGAGATCGCCTTCAGAAAATATGCCAAAAGTGCACTGCTCTTTCCCTGTTTTCATTATTAGCATATAAATACATGTTCTAAGGAAGGGTAAGTGGTCTATTCTTTCAAATGTCTTATAAGCACTCGTGTGTATATTCAACAGGCTGACTTTGGTATTATGGTGAAACTGTAAGGATGTGTTTAACCTGATCATTATACCTATGGTTGGTACCTAATACATTGACCCCTGTTGTGGTCATCTGCTGCTATAGCTCATTAGCTTTAAGATTTGTGCATTTCTTGTGTTACCGCACGTGTTCTATCATCTAAGCCAGTGAGGCCATTCTTGTCTCTGACCTCCGGCATTATCATGGCATTTTGCCTAAAATGTAAGTGGTTACTTCAGGTGTACAGGTGTATGGCCATTGAGTGTACCGGCCTCTATCAAACAGGCTGGTATTATGTTTTATATGTTTTATGTTGAAACTGCTAGGATCTGCCTTTAGCAAGCAGCCAGGTTACATTTCTAAAGGGACTCAAATAAAGATGTGCCTAGTTGCATTTCTGGTGTAAACATCTGATCATGCACCTCTGTAGTCCCGGGGGTAGAAGTTATTGTGTTGTTCGTCCTGGGTGGGAAAGGCTTAATGCTCTTCTTGACAATAGCAGAGGCTCAGAACAGAATGTCCAACAGCCCTGCTCTGCTGTCCCCATCTCTGTCCTCCGAGGATCATTATCATTTCCTCCACAGTGCAGCAGAAAGTGGGTCCAAGTGTGGCTCTTGGCATGCCCGCCGTGTCAGCTGGTGCCCTCCACAAAGCTGTACATACAAGCCAGGAAGCACCAGCAAGTACTTTAGATTAGATTAGTACTGAGGCTGCTCTAGTACATTGTCAATATATTGAAATATCTGGGTGGATGTATTTTATAGTGTATTTTATGTTACACATTGCATTGTGGGGCCAGCAGATATAAGGTGCCCTAACCTGAAAAGGCCAGATCGTTGGTGAGCCCCGTGTCGAGTTCTAACTCCAGATCTTGTGAGAAACCCAGAATTCCCCCGAAATAACTAGAAGTGTGTTGAAAATGATATTGTATTGTTTATTTATTATTTTCACAACTGAACAGCTTTACAGCATTTAAGATCATTTACAGTTTGAGTTTTGCACAAACTCTGATTTTTTAAAAAAGACAGAGGCAAAAATGAAAAACTGTT
This sequence comes from Philypnodon macrostomus, assembly GCA_036025475.1. NCBI lineage: Eukaryota > Metazoa > Chordata > Actinopteri > Gobiiformes > Eleotridae > Philypnodon > Philypnodon macrostomus. The sequence goes on along the minus strand of JAVQKC010187241.1, from coordinate 13,913 downwards.
CATTGGTCACATTAATCTAAAGAAGACTGTTTCTGGATCATGCCCATGGAACCAGCTATCACGTGTTGATGCCATCAAAGCAAAGAAGAGCTATTATATATACCACAATGTATCCACTGTGGGACAAATAAAGGATTTATTTTTTGTAAATTGTGAAATGTAGTTCTGCAATGCTGTTTAAGGCGTGTTGTGGAATAGGATGACGTCATATGAGATCTGCAAATCATTGTATTCTGGCTTTATATACATTTACATCAGTGCCTTGGCTTTTGGTAACTTGAGTTTCTCTATCTAAGCAGCAAATTAGCTCCAACTTTCAACTCTGTTTTTTGGAAAGCAGTAATTTACACAGCATGTCTAATCACCACCCAGCTGCACGTCCTAATGCGCCTCAGTGTCAAAATGGTTTGAATAAGAAACGATACATTGCATACTTCCGAAAATTCAGAATCCAAAAGTTGTTTCTCATAACTGTATCTACTGAGTGGACAGCTAAGCCAGTGGGTATTTAAAGTAGCTGTTATAATTGTGGGATCCATCTTGATTGCTGTTGATTATATTCCACTCCATTGTCATTGTTTTCTGAAATAGGAATAGATTTTTTGTTGTGTCAATAGTATTTCTCTTTGCTTCTCCCGTCGTCATGCTTTGGGTTAAAAGCCAGCCATTTCTATCTCGGATATCTTATCTTTTAACGTTTCTTATTTCTGCCAGTTCATACTCTTCTCCATCTGTTCTTGGTCTGTTCTCAATGTCACGATGCCAAGCCTTGGAGTTATTAGACTTAAATCTAAAATCACGGTACAAAAGCAATATGGCCACTGTTTATGCCAGATAGTTTCTTCTTTTGTCCTTGTACGACCAATGCCATCCCTATAGGACTGTTTTATCTCGCTGCCTGCGTGGAGGCCTGTGATGGGCTTAGTCAATACAAAAGCAAGGTGCATGGTGGAAAGTAATTACCTGATACATACCTGAAAAAGCTGCAAAATAATGCCGCAGTAAACTGTTTATGTACACAAGGCAGGTGAGATAGTGAAGTGAGAAGTGGCTATTTTATTAACAGAGACATTAGGTTAAAGCTGTAGTCCGGAGGTTTCCTAAGATATATGCTTATAAAAAAGAAATGCTAAAGAAAGAAAGTGATTATCTGATCCTGGTCTACGATGTAATGAAGGTAATCTGTCATAGATATCGAATTTGAGTCCCTCCCCTGGCCTCAGCAACATCAATTGTTAATGGATGTCCAATTGTTATGGGTTAATTGGCAGATACTTTTCTATGGCAACCCCTGAAAGGCAAATCGAATGCTATATTTAAAAAAAATAGTGGAAGAAATGTACTTTAGGTTTACGCTTTTATCACTGTGTGTCATTTGTGCGGCTGTGAATCTCTACTGTAGAATCTCCGGAATAAAATGTTTTTGACAGAAGAAGAAGCCCAAGGATCTTTTTAGATTTCTGCTTCTCACAACATCACCAAATTCACACTGACAGACATCCACAAAAACAACACCAGACTCTGAGTTCAGATGTGTTGCTCGTAATGATGAGCCACTGTCACATATAGGGTCTTATTCATACTGACGTCCTCATTACAAAATTAGTCCAGCCTACATGTGTGTAAATTTAGATTTGAAATTATTTCTTGCCCAAAATATCTTGAGACCATTTGGTTAAAATGTACAGCACTGGCAGATGGTGACATGATACGTGTATGCATAATAGTGTATGTCTCATGTCTGACTAATTCCAATGTTGTGATCATCACAGCATCAAGCCCTGTGCTGCTCATTCTACTAAAATGTACTTCATCACATTTATAGGAACATGGGCCATTCTGAAGACCACCTAGAGACACACACTATATGTTCTTATACAATATGGGATTCCTCATCACATTTTTTTTTTTTTCATTTTTCCCAAGACTTTCTCTCTTAAGGATACTTTGTTTTCTGCAATTGACCCATACCTCCAAATCAGTGACATGCAGTCAGAGGAGGCCGTCATGGAAAGAAAAAAAATAAAATGGAAAAAATAAATTAAATGGTTGTATTTTCCAGTAATTTTCTAAACTAATTCTCAATTGAATTTTTATATTATCTTTAATTTTTACGTTTACCGCTAAGATAATGAGAAGAGACTAGGCAACGGACACAGTGCAACATAGCGCCACACATCCGGAGGCCAGGTTTGACTGGGCCTCAGATGAGGGCGGTGCTCTCTCTTTATGTCGCTATTAAATGTTCAAATACAAATACTATATGAACTCAATTTTCATAGTTTAGCTGATTTATATAATGAGCTGTGTTTTTGTCAGCAACTTTATTTCTGTATAATGTGTTTCTTGTGCCATACAATCGGTGGCGTAGAAGCATAAGGGAGGCCGACACTTCTCCGGCCTCATGTTAGAGGGCACTAATAATCCATTTACATGTAGCGTGTCAAGTGCGGGGTCATCAATTTTTTTCTTCTCGCCTTGTCATAGGAAGACTTCTACAAGCAGGCCATCGATGCGTTTGTTCAGAAGGAACGGCGCATGTACTTCATTTATAAGTAAAAGTAAAACCGTACAGTTTTAAAAATTGTATGTGCTTTTTTGTGTGCTGCTTGTGAATACGCTGCTCTGGAGAACTCATATGATGTTTGTAAATTTGACTGGTGACGTCAGTGCCTCCCCAGCCATGAACCTCACCGCACGTCACTACTTCAAATTCAACCCTTTGCAAACGCAGCACAGAACAAAAAAAAATAGAACCCAGGACCTCCTTACTGTGAGGCTACACTGTTAACCACCTGGCTACTTGTGTTAGGATAGCAAAACAGAAATGCAGATCCAGGAAATCAAAAAGATATTTATTTTCACAGGAGTTATAAAACAGAAGTCCAGAAAAACAGCTACAGGCTCAAAACTGCTGAAGTGTCCAGGTCTCCACCACTGCGATGAGCAGACAAACCGGCACTGGTGAAGTGTAGACCCTGGGCTTAAATACAACCAGTAATGAGGCAGATGAGCAGTGACTGATCACCTCCCGCACACCTGCATCAGAGCAGAGACAAACAAGGGGTGGAGACAACACACACACACAAGGGATAGGGGAGGAGGAAAACATGAGGAAGTGGGAGGAGCCATCGCTGTCTTCACATGGGACTGATCTGTCAACCCATTTAGATTATTCCCACCATTATGTCTTTTCTGTAGCGCAACTCATCTGGCACCAAATATATCAATCTTTATGCTTTGGCATGTCACCTCTAGCAACAGAATCAGCCGCAAAACACAGAAACTCAAAAGTGTGAGCTGGACATTGATTGCTCTGGTAGTGAGAGCAAAACGCTATGGATTTTCACTTGTATTCATAGAAGTGATTACAGCAGTGGCTTTATGTTTTCATTAGGCCTAGAACAGAAGGTCATCCATCACATAACAACCAGGGAACAGTAAAGCGGTTTACAGCCCAAGCTAGAGCATGGCATTGTATTTACAAACAGCCTCATGTTTACGGCAGAACATGGAAACCTTCGAGAGCTGGTTTTATGTGTGGGTCGTGGAAACTCTTTTGATTTGAAATGGATGGAAATCATTTTTTTGTTTTTTTCAGAAATGTTTTTCATATGAAGTAAATGTATTGTTTTGTTCTCTCCGTGAGGTCCACGCCAACACGGATGAAGTCTGTATAGATACTTGTAATAAGTATATACTATCTCAAATGTTAATTGATGACATAGTTTTAACCTTACGATCTATTTTTTATTTCTATCATTCAAATGCTAATGTACAACTCTGACCAAGAAAAGGAGAATTAAAAGAAAATTCAGTAGTTTAGACCATATTGTTTAAGTTTTGTCAAAAAACAGTGGGGACTGGACACAATTCTGACTTTCTGTTTAATTATGGGTTTTCTATCAGTATAGAGTTCAGCAAACCTTTCTCTTAACCATAACCCATATCAGCATAAGGCTGACATGCAAAATTTAAAACCTATGATCTGTGCACTTTCTATTAAGGATTTGCCAATTAAATAGATTATTATTACATTGTACAACAGTGCAGAGGTATCACAAAACAAACACCTGTGCTTAAGCCCTTCCGAACCTTGGAGAACATTGAGAAGCCATACAATATGTTTACCATGCTAGCACCTTAGTGTGGATATATTGGCTTCACTGTGGGACTGTGCTTACATCTGCCTGCCCTGATGCACAAAGATTTACCACAGCAGCCAGATAAACATCTTAATCCTTTATAATTACATCGGGCCACACGCTTACTCACACACATGCACCAAGCCTCTCAGGTGAGCTCCTCATTCACTTCCTGGTAATTACCTTGTCTATCAAACAAATGAGCTGGGAGAAAAAGCAGCAACCAAGCATAGATGAGGGAACAGCTGGAGAAAAACATTGATGAAGTTTGCTGAGAGAATGGTAGGTTTTAAGGGACCTTGTTATGCTAACTAACTAGAGTAAGCTGTTTTCTCGTCAAAGCTATGTCAAGAGTTGTATTTAGTTTGGGTCATGTATGTTTAAGTAATGATGTTGTCTGAGGCACTGGTCATGTCAAAAGCTGTAAACTGTGTTACCTTTATTGGTAGATAGGTGAATGTCATGGGTTCAGTTCAAAAACAGTACAAAAATGATAGCTCTCTCGTGTGTTATCGAGCGTGAATATAAAGAGACATAATGTGGAGTGGGAAAAAAATGGCTTTATTTGTCTTGTACAGCCATTAACAAGTTCAACACTTCCTGTAACTCCCCTGTGACCTTTTCACAATAAAAACACATTACTGAAAATGCATTATACCACAGGCTCAGTCTTGGTGTTTTCGTGATTTTTATTTCCACCAACTTCCCACAGCAGTTCCAGAGTACCAAATATTTACTGTGCAAAAAAACAATCCAAAAAAAGGTATTTACAAACAGGAAAATCAAAAACATCAGTAGTTCAAACGCACAGCATTACAGACAGCCAGTTACCTTCAATGCCAGAGAAACCTCCCCTTTACCTACCCTCTAGTGGCACTCTTGGGCATACCAATTAAGAAAGAATTAGAATAATGGATTGGATTTTTTTAGCGCTCTACAATGCCCAAGGCTTTCTGAAAGCGTTTACATTTTGAGGCAATTATTAATTCATGCCACAGTCAGACCTGGTGGTGGTAAGCTATATACACAGCTGTTCTGAGGCACACTGACAGAGGCGTGGCAGCCAGTTTGTGCTTACAGCCCCTCTGACCACTACCAAACATCAATCACACAACCACATTCATGCAATGCGGGATAAGTGTCTTGCCAACAGTATACGCTCTGATGGGGACTTGACTGGGACTTGACGGGGACTTGACAGGGACTTGATGGGACTAGACGGCGACTTGATGGTGATTTGATGGGGACTTGACGGGCACTTGACGTCGACTTGACAAGGACTTGACTGGGACTTGATGGGGACTAGACGGTGACTTGATGGCGACTTGATGGGGACTTGACGGGGACTTGACGGCGACTTGACGAGGACTTGACTGGGACTTGATGGGGACTAGACTGGGACTTGGCGGCGACTTGACGGCGACTTGACGGGGACTTGACGGGGACTTGACGGCGACTTGACGGCGACTTGACCGGGACCCTCTGGTTGCAGGACGAGTGCATACCACTGTGCCACTACCGCCCTACAGAAAGGAAAGGGTATTATGGCATTACTGTACCATTAGTTTACAAATAGATTTTATAAACCATGAATAAACACAATAGCCCTTCTCATGAGACCTCATATCATCAATTAACACATAATAATACAAAAAAGGGCAGCATGGTTCAGTCTGTGGCCACATGACCTCCAAAAATGTGCCACAAAGCGCTACATAGTCCCTAACATGGAAGTGCCTTGGTTTGGCCTGTGAATCAGAGTTCATTCAGAGTTCATGTGTAGAACAGTGTGACCCTCAAATGCTCTACACACGGGGAGCAGGGAGTCCGGAGAGACGGGGAAACCCTAACAGAGGGACAGTCTATGGGGCACGGGGGTATTTTGATGCCTGGCTCCGTGGGAGATCAAAGCGTGCCTCCTAGCGCCAGCCCCAGTGCCCCCTTGGCCAGAGAGAGTGGAGCGCTCCGGGTATAAAGTACCAAAGGACAAAGGGGTTTACTCTCACTCCTTCACATTATCCCCTTCGTCCCTGAGGTCAGCCACCTGGAAAGGTAGCCTGCCACAATGTTAGTCTTGCCAGCATGGTGTTGAATCTGGAATTGGTACAGCTGGATGGAGAGGTACCAGCAAGTGAGGACAGCTGTGGTCCTTCATTGAGTTAGGACCAAATGTAGGGGTTCAGTTCAAAAACAGTACAAAAATTATGGCTCAGTCGTTAAAAACTTATTTTGGTCATTTGTATTTCTACCAAATTCCCACAGCAGTTCCAGAGTGCCAAATATGTGCCGTACGTGATGAAAAAACCAAAAAGAGGCATTTACAAACAGAACCACAACAGCCCGCCTCACTTGCTGGTACCTCTCCCTCCAGACGTACCAGTTCCAGATTCAACACCATGCAAACCCCACCTACCTGCTATTTTCCCTTGTTTATATATCGTTGTGAAATGGATGTGGCGCTGGCGGAGAATGAAAACCTTAAAGAGGCATGCACCTAATCTTTTTTTCACGAGAGGGAAAATAAATGTGAACTCTAGAGATGTAAAATGATGTAATAAATTATCTTCAGACAGATGGAGTTGGAGACATGATGGAGAAAGCAGGTGTTGTGTTTCAGTGTAGAAATCCTCCTCTGATCCGTCTGGGCCCACAGCCTATAGGTCTAATGTGTCTCATATCCATTTCAGTCTCGGGTCCAGCTTTGCACCAGCACTTGTCAAACATAATTCTACACCTCTCACTCGGCACCACATCATCAGAATAGCTATGATTACATCCAGCATCAAAACTGTCAGGGGCAGCTATGGTCTCCTGTATACAGTCTCCTGCGTCTTTCACTGACTCTCACCGTCACTCCCAGTTTCCATCTATATTGAGGAGCAGAGAGCAGGACACTAATAGTGCACAGATAGACTCAGATAGATCTTTTTATCTCAATCTCATGTTCCTCTCCATTCATATTTTCTGAAATCCATCTGTTGTATATTTAATGTTGACTTCAGAAACATAGAGAACCATCTTCAACCAACCAACAACAAAAACATAATAATAACAATAATAATAGATTTAACTGATATTGATCTCTATTTGTTCACTCCACATTCAACAGTGGTGGTGGTGGTGGTAGGTAACTTAGGCCGGTACAATAATAGGATGTGCTATGCTGAGAATGAGTTTGTTTGATTGACATTATTTAATATGTGTTTTGGATATACAGTATTTCTACAGTAATTAAGTGTATACAGTATGTCATACTGAATCTAGCATAAGGTCTTTTGAGTGCCTGCTCAGTCACATTAAAAATGGTTGCAGGCCATAAAAACTGAGATATGCCCATTAGTTCAGCTGACACAGCACCTGACAGGAGCCAGTGTCTCCCGCACTATCATTGGACACATGTCAGTTGAAAGAGCCAGCTTTGGGAGAGAGCCCACTGACTGAAACCCTATGTCAGAACAATAGAGGCACATTGAGCTTAATCACACAGTTTGCTGACAGTGTGGTTGTTCATTACGTAATTCTGTATTCTGTAGAAATAGTTTGAACGCTCAAGAAGATATGTGACAAGATGAGACTTACATTTGATCTGGTCATTGTGACCTGTTCTCAGTCACAACATTTCTGCAATTTTTTTTTTCATGAATTATATGTGAACCCACCTTCCCCGGTCTTGTTCAGTCTGTGATTACAGAAGTGGCTTGCCTGTATGCAGTGTTTTAGGTGACTTGCATTGTGCTATGAATCAAAACAATGAATTGTAAGTGACTGTTTTAATTGTATTGGTATTTAAATAATACCAGTAACACATTTTTATTTAATTCATTAATGTAAAAAATATTTAAAAAATGGAAGAATATGTCTCTTGTGACAATGCAAATAGCACATCAATACTCTTAATTTAATTTGAACTACAAACATCGCCCACATATCCAAATGCTTGAGAATTGTACCTTCAATATAAAATCATGACAGCGTTTTATAAATAACCAAAACATTTCTACATAAAAAGAGATGACATGTGTCTCCGTTTTCTCTTTGTGAAACATTGTTCACTTTATTTTTATTTTCCCTGAGACTCATCTAAAGCATCATTAAGGCTGTCTGTCATAGGTCTGCCCAGAGGCACGTTTCAGCGGCTGATGGTACTCATTGTACCGGCCTCTGTAATCAGACAAAGGCAACTCATTTTGTAATTGTAATTGACAAGTAAGAGATGGTGAACTGTAGTTTATTGATGAGAGGCAACAAATAAACCAATGTATTTTGTGTCATCAATTCAGAAAGATGTGCATGAGCATGGGAGGTTTCCATTCATTCACAATCAAAATCTATTACAAAAAATGATCAGTATAATCTGAGGTCCTTTGAATAAAGCATAGCACTGATCACACAAACAAGACATGTATTTATGCTAATCACAAAACACTTTTTCATTATATTTGTTATGTTAGCCTTTTTGGGAAAAGAGCTTGTGGGGTGTGAATATAAATCAATGCTTTATAAAAAATAAAATTAAACTCCATCTGGTGTCTTCCATTCTCTTTTAACTAAAAAATGTGCAATTGAAATCCAGCCATTACTTTCAAAACCAACAAACATTCAAACATACAAGCCAACAAACATACAAACAAACAAACATACAAACATACAAAAATACAAACAAACATACAAACCAACACACCAACAAACATACAATCAGGCAAACCAACAAACATACAAATATAACATACAAACCAACAAACATTCAAACATACAAACCAACAAACTAACAAGCAAACCAACAAACATACAAACCAACAAACATACAAACAAACACACACACCAACAAACATACAAACCAACAAACATACAATCATGCAAACATACAAACATAACATACAATCATACAAACCAACAAACATGCATATAGAACATTTATTTTATTTCAAGCAGAGGTTAAAATATATATTTTACTCAAATTACAGTGTGTAAAATTGATAAAAATTTTGGGTACTGGCAAATGTGAGTCATTTTGTTTCCTGCTGGAACCGGGAGGAAAACACGTTTACAGAAGCCTCTGCGTGTTACATGTTCACATACATGAAACGCACTAGAATGAGAAAATTAGTGGTTTCCCGAGTTTTTCTGACAAGTACTTGTTAGTGGTGACCTGTCATGGCAGCCTTTCTTATTGCCTCAGTGCAGCAGTTTGGCCCTGGAGAATGTGTATATTTTACACAACTAGACAGCCTCATCTCTCTTCCTCTTTCTCTTCCTTTCAAAAGTTGACAGATTTTGACACACACAGAAACACCAAACTTCCCTGAAGCTTTTCTCATTCTGTCTAAGCTTAGGACGTATGCTAATGCTTAAAACACTTTATCCCCCCCCCCCTTCCTGTATTATTTATTCATTTGTTCGGTTGAGCTGATGCGTCTGGGCAGCATAGTTTGTGGGCACAGACAGAGAAGGAGGCACAGTTGCATCACCGTAATAAGCTGAAATTTGGCTCATAGCTGTGAAATCACTGGAAAGTTCTAGAACTGGAAAGGTTGTCTGTTGGAGTTACCGTGAAGTGTATGAAATGGTTTACCAAATGCTACACACTACTACTTGTTTAAGCAGTAGTGTACACACACAACAATACTCAAACATCACAGACACAATATTTTTATGGGAAGCTCCCTGCATTTATCAATGCTTTGCTGACACTGGAATGTTTCACAGTAATTGATATTGTTAATTGTCAGGATTTCCAGAATATTCAGGAAATTGATAGTATAATGGACCAGCTCCAATGAAACTAAATCAATACTTAAACTGTGAAAGTAGCCCCAGAGGTGCAAGGGCACTTTAGATTAGCTTACCACTATTTAGCAGTAATGAAGGATCCATAAATGTCATTAACACTCATTTAATTGTATCTTATTTAACGGGCATATTTCCCCCGACTTACCTGAGGTTATAACTTTAATAACAGTATAAATCATTGGAGTTTAGTCATGTTGAAGAAATGCTTTTTAAACAATCAATGAACTGGTTATTATCACTAATGCTTAACAAAGGCTTAATAGTGGATATAATGGAGGATATAATGCCAGTAGACAATTTATACAACCATGCACTATACGCACTTTTTTGTGACTTATAGGCTTGATAAACAGTGAGAATGATGCTTCAGCCACCCAGCTTTGCAACAAGGATAACATCTTTAGCTATCTGTCACCATGTTATCAATTTAGAGGAACTAAATCAACACGTGAAATGAAATGACAAAAACTGACAAGGCACCTATTTCCGCCTCCTTTAATAAGTGAATAACGGAGGCTTGTTACATCATGATAAACAGTCACTCACGTCCTCAGCTCCTCTCTAGTCATGCACGCTTCACTTTGAACAGATGTTCCGTCAGTCTAACCAACCCACGGCCTATTTGTCTATTTATCAGGCTTGTCGTACCACCACTGTCCCTCCCATTGCACTGCCAGACCTGTCTCCTCCTACCTGACGCTTACCACCGACACACACCTCCACCATCAGTCAATCAGCTGCCACGTGCCATTCAGCCCGCTACTATTCTCCTGGCACCATGCAAAGCCCTGTTTTGTCTGCTGTGTGTTCTGCCCTAATCATTGCCCTTCGGCCCATCAGGCATTTTGAAGAGGTTGTTCCAGAAAAGCTTCCACCTTTGAGTTAGATTGTGTTCTCTTGGGTCCCACTCTGGTTGTGTTATAGTTTGGTGTTTGTTCCCTGAAATAAAGCATAGCATTAACATTGTAAGTTGGTATAGGCTATTACATATTATAAATTGTAATTTTTTTTATCTGGGATTATATCTCTCAGCTGGCCTGGGAACGCCTTGGAGTCCCTCCGGAAGAGCTGGAGGAGGTGTCTGGGGAGCGGGAAGTCTAAGCATGCTTAGACTGCTGCCTGCTGACTGCTGAAGACTGGGTCACAGTTTAGAGTGTGTGGCCCATATTCAGAGGCTGCAGTGATCGCCATAGTGTCATGAGCCTATCAAATAAAGCCAAAAAATGCCCCCCCCCCCCCAAAAAAAAAGACGTGAAGATTGGATGCATCCATTTTTCAGCAAATTCCTTTGACGTTCCCATATCCATAGCTCCTTGGTCTGGTTGTGCAAGGGATATGTTTAAAGTATAGATCACAGACCATTTTTATTTGTTTCTCTTTCTTTTACAGTACGATGAAAATGCCCCTTATTGACAAAACAAACTGAACTAGAACCACAACCTTTAAGAACTCATTCAGGCTATATTATCATGAGTTGTATTAGAGGAGACATTGGCACAAAAGAATAACCATAAATAAACGTAACTAATACTACTGTGACTGAAGGCCTTCAAAACACACTGGTCTATTCAATGGTAATAATCCAGCAGTTGGTTTTAAGTATGTAATCACACTCACCACACAGCTCTATTAAAATCACTGAAGCAATATTCACATCGCTGTGCATCCCCAGGACAGACGCTTCCCTCCAACACTCTTTGTGCCATAAGCTAAAGTGATGAGTTTACTGGACTGTAAGAACTGCATTCATCTTACGCCTATTCTTTTCTATTGAATTCAGAAGCACCTGGAGCACTGCATACCAATGTGAGAACAGAGATGAAAATATAGTTATCGATGGGGTTTTAACTATACCCATATCGACGGTAAGCATTCGCCCTGCAACCAGAGGGTCGCCGGTTTGAATCCCTGCCCGAGCATATATACTGCTGTTGTGTCCCTGGGTAAGACACCTAACCCACATTGCCGATGAATGAATGTGTGAAAGCCCTGCTCTTCTCAATAAAAAAAAATAATAATAAAAAAATAATAATACTAATAATAATAAAGTGCATGTCACTTATACTGTATGTAGCAAAAAGGGAAGCTGTTCAATGCTGAAATGGTTTTGAGAAAATCAACATTTCTCTGCGTGGCAACACAGAAGTGGGTAACAGTAACCATACTCTGAGTACAGTGGCACCTTACGTTTACCCACCTCTGTTTTATCTGGATATATATGTTGATTATTTATGAGAAATTATGATTTAGAATTTTTGTTTCTTTGTTCTTAGAGGTGTAGCCCATAAGATTTGTAAAGTAAGCCTGTTTGATGTATAGTAGATCATCTGTCATAATTATTCTTTTACATTAGTCCCTCCCCTGGCTTCTACAGCAACATCAGATCAGAGTTTTCGGGTTACCACTTTGACCAGTAGAAGTTGACTTTTACTTATAGCAGACCATCCCGTATTTTTCAGACCAGTACTCCCAAAATAAAGACTACTGTTTTTCAATACTTTTGTGAGGTTTGCAGAATTTATTGGGGGAAAAAAGTGAATTAAAAATTATTGTTTGTGGGGTGGTTAAAGCTATGCCATTGTGGTGGTTTTATGTGTAGTGTATGTTACTGATGACTGTTACTTGTTATGCTTGTTTGGCTTGTGTGTTGTGTTCTGTTTTAAGGTCAATGTCATGGTCGACTCTCTTTTTGTTTAAAATAAAATGAAAAAGATTTTTTTAAAATAATAATATTTTTTTTAAAAAACAGTTTTGACATGCAATTTGCAGCTTCTTGAATAATATTTTGAAGTAACAATACTTTTACTTGAGTAAAATGGCTGGCTACTCTATCTACCTCGGTCTATGATGCTGTTAGCCACATGAGTCATATATTGAGCAGCTTCACTGTGTATTTGCCTGTGACCCTGTACTTCCAGGACAGCAATATGAGATTCTATAAAAGTCTGCTGACTGAAACTCTCTGCTTCATTAAGAAACTGTCAGCGTGTCAAGAAGAAGATGATGCCTTATGAGTGATAGAGAGTTTTCCCCGGTCGTGTTTCTGTATATTTCCATCTTTGCCATCTTCAGCCTGGAAATGTTGCACACCTTGAACTGCAAAATAATCAATGGAGGGAAAGTTGCAGAAAATCAACGACTGGTTGTGTATTCCCTTTGTTCTAGGACATACTATTCATCAACCTGATTGAGTTTGTTTATAGACTGAATAATAAATCAAAACACTAGTGATCATAAAATAGATATATCCACCGCTATATGCATAATAAAGCAGAAGGATGTTTAAGACATCTGGGGCAGTGAAAAGGTGCTTTGCCATGGGTGTGTAGTTTTGTTAAAGGGAGACCTGTGATAACCTATTGAGCCACAGTCCAAAGCAAGGTATACGTTTATCTGTGCTCGCCTATGGCTGGATGGGGATTTGGGCAATACAAAGTTAGAGTTTGGCTTTCTATTTGTGATTTTCTGTTCTTTTCAACTGGAAAAATCACTCCATATTTGTGTCCCTTACATTGATCTGCATTCAAAGCAGATCAAAGAATTTGCAAAGAAGAAAGTGATTGGATGAACCATGAGCTCGTTACCATGTGCAGCTAAATATACTGAAATAATTACTACTAATGCTATTAACCTGGTGCATTTACTTTTGTGGAGTTTGCAAAAAGGACTAGCGCTAGAGACAATAATAATCATCTAGAGTCTCCAGCTAAATACTAGCTCAATTAAACCAGGTCCTAAGTTTAACTGTTTTCAAGGTTCTTTTTTTGAGACAGAGAGCTTTTGTTTACCTGCTTTACATGTTTCGACTACTTCCTGTAGTCTTCGTCGGAAGCGTCACGTGAAGTTACTGTGACGTGTCTTGTAGGCTGTTTAAGTAGTTTTATCTGACCACCGAGAGCATGGAGCATGGAGATGATTTTCCCTTCTCATGGACTGGAATAATGCCAGGGTCATCCGTGCTGAAAGTAACAAATACCA
>JAVQKC010187239.1:0-12111 GCA_036025475.1 Philypnodon macrostomus | reverse complement strand
ACGCAAGATTGTGTCAGAGTGACGCAAGATTGTGTCAGAGTGACGCAAGATTGTGTCAGAGTGACGCAAGATTGTGTCAGAGTGACGCCAGAGTGACGTAAGATTGTGTCAGAGTGACGTAAGATTAATTTGGTACAAATCAAATAACGGAAAGTTTAAAGTAAAATATACTTTATCCTAAAATAGACCTAACAGTTCTGCTGTTATCTTGAGTAAATTAGAAAACAATAGTTATTATGTAATACATTTGAATATTTTTTAAGTTAAGATCTCACTTAAGTGTGATGAACAGACACCGACTGAACTAATGGACACTGATTAGTTAAGACATTTAAGTTTCGTTGCTATGACAATAAAGCCTCTTGACTAATGAACTGACTCAAGATCAATGATATAATATTAGAAATATGCCATTTCCCCATTGTGGGACAAAAACACAACACAACTTACCTTATATTGGAGTCTTGTGTTTTTGTATTGTATTCCTTTTTTGGTTTTAAATTACTAAAAGGACTTTATGTATAGAACGTACTTTATCTCCACTCCATAGACTCTGTGGTAGTGTCTGGACACTACTGCCTTTTTCTGTGATTCATCTCCTTGAGGCTGACAGTAGAGCGCCTCTGCTGCTGCTGCTCATCATAGTATTTTTTTTTCATCCACAAGACCCTGAACAGCACAAAAGTCACCCCATCCCTGGAGAGCATTTCACACAACTTTGCAAACACTCACCGTTTTGATGTGTCTCTTTTTTGATGACGCCGTGCGTTTCAGTGATCAAGGGCAGTTCAAAACTGAATGGTAAAGGTGATCGCACACACAAACACACACCACAGTCCCAGCCAGAACACCTGTGCTATTTGAAAAGCACAACACAAAAGCATCTTGTCTTTTTTATTCAAGAGCCATGAGGTGACACGCCATTGTTTTCACCTGTATTCCTCCCCAGTGCATTTTGATTCCCGCTGGAGACAGGATGGGGCCATTGAAGTACAATATGAGAGGAATCATAGACACGGAGCTGGCCATCATTGTGTGAAAGGCACTTTTTGGCTGCAGTCTGTCCTTCACACTCTTCACAAACTTTGGAAAAATATGAAAGCTTTGTCTTCAATACAGGACTCGAATCAGGCTCGGTGCAGGGGCACAGGTTTTGTGTCAGTTTGAAAAGTCAGTCAGGATAGTTGTCCATCCAATCGTTGAAAATGTGTTTGCCTGATGTAATGGGTGGTTCACCTGAGCTAATGTTGCATTCCAATTATCTCAAACCAGACTCTGACCTCTGGCATCAATAAGAGGTTTTTGCCCACAGAACTGCTCACTGGATGCTCTAACATTTTCTAATTAGCCTATTCTCTGTAAATCCAAACATGTTGTGAGTGAAAATCAGAATGGTTCGCCTGGCAAGTCCAAAAGCACTGAAATCACTTCTGTTCGTCATTCTGATGCTGGGTTTGAACTTCAGCAGACGTGTCGTGTAGTAAAAGTAAACCTGTGGTGCTCGGGCCAAATAATAACAACAACAATAACAATAAAAACAACAATAATGATAATAATAATAATAACAATAATAATAACAACAATAACAATAATAATGTGTGACAGGTTAAAAATGTACCTATAAGTCATGGAAGAGTGAAGACGTATGAGCTCCGGGTCTGTCGTCTTTCACACTTCCCCACACCGTCCCTCGTCCAAATAGTCAGGACAGAGGGCGTAACAAATGCAACGGTTTTAAATAGCACTTTCCTGGCCACTCAAAGACACTTTACAGATTATTCATTATTCATTCCCTCCACAGTACCAAGTGGTGGTAAACTGTAGCCAGTAAGTGTATACCCTTCTGTGATCTATTTAGTTCAACTGTTCTGACTCACAAAAAATGCATTTGGTTTATTTAAGGTGAAAAGGCAGGTCAAAATAATGAATATTAATATATCAATGAAAGAATTACCTCAAGGACAAATAACACTAAATGAGTCTACAATGTCCACTTTTTACTGTAAACTCAAACTCCTGGGTTTATCATCATAAACATATATGCCAACGAGTCAGCCCATAATCACCATCCACTCATAATCCAAAAGTAAATATCGGTAAATTCATAAATAGTTCATAGTGAGCCCTTTAAAGGTCAGAGAGAGACAGCCATGTTTGCTTTTCAGTTTTGTTGACATTGTGCTCTCCCAGCCCATCCCTGACTGTGTGTGTGTGTGTGTGTTTTTGCATGTTCACATGTAGCAGATCCATCATTGTAAACATATTGACCTGTCAGTGGGGCTCCGGGTTCATTGTGTCTTCCTGCCCGAGCCAATTCGTTCCAAATGAATCACACATGATGAGATGATTAATCCGGTTTATCTCCCAGGTTTATGACCCATCTGCCCCCTGCTCCATCACTGTGGCCCACTACATACCGTCTGCTGTGAGGCAGGAGACTCAGAGTTCTGCCAAAGCCCTGATTTAAATCATAGGTTGAACTTTCAAAGACTGCTCTTTTCAAATGTGCTGCAGTTCAATCATAGTCCATTTCAGGAATACTAACTCTCTTTGGTAAAATGACAAATACTTTTGCCTGCTTCAGATTTCATATGGGGACTTAATATAGCTACTCTTTGCCTGTGCAATCAGAATTATATAATATGCATTAGTAATAAATGATTGGCAGACTGCATTGACTGAGAAAAGGAACTTGAGATTATGTTGTTGCTAATGCTATGTATTAGATTGTAGGAACATTTGAAAGTATAGACTCAGAAGAACTGCACATGGCTGTGAATGAGAATATTATTTAGACAACAACCCTGGGCATGTGTGCCACTGTTGGCCTAATCAGTGGCTCATGCTAATGTTGAGGAAGAGTCATAAAGCCCATATGAGCTGTGGTCACTGATGTATCAACAGTGTCTCTCCTGCTGTTGCCCAGTGCACACTTCTGTCTATAATATCTTCGCTCTGGTGCCTGCATTTGCCATCTAACTCTCCAATAAACCGGCTGACCTCATGGGTAATCCTATTATTTTACCACATGTAAATGAATCTTTCAACACACACTTGAAATGACTGACTAACTTTCATTTTGAAGCGATGAAGGTATTTGATGTGCATTTATAGTGTAGTGAGCTGTAAGGTCATGTCAGAACAGCTCCACACCTCTTTAGATGTTTTTTTTTTTACTCTTTCATTACCAGTCTGTAGCAGTGTGCAGAGGGGTATTGGGCCATTCTTCAGAGCCTGTCGGTTATTTAGGGGATGAAGTATGAGTCCAGATGATCGATTGGACCAGGTTACATTTCTTCTTACATTACAAGGGTTAAGGCTGTGTAATCCTCCATGTTGGTACATTCTGCTGCAGAGGTTGAATTTCAAATATTGTATTGTGGTGCTATCCTTTTCAGGGGAAGTATATATTTTACATGTCCTTTTTGAATGTATTTCTATAAAAACGTAAAAACATGAGCTGGTTCTACTTTTACATTCTTACATCTCTATGTGTGTATATGGAACTTCACATCAGTAATCATATTAAAGTACTTAATTATACATAAATGATAACAGATTTTGAGAAGTAGGCCTATAGAAAGAGCAAGTAGAAGGTCTCTGATAGAAACATATGTTCTCCACCAAATCACTGACTTTTGAACGCCTTCTCATTCACATCAAATGTAATAATGAACGAGCCGCCCCAGTGAAAAGCTGTCGACACACATCCAGTTGTGTGGCTCGCCTCAGTAACATTTCATCAGCCCGTCCTAACATCAACCCCAGAAAAGCATTATTTCCTTTGAAGTCGCAGCTGGGGGATGCTCCCATCACTCTTTCACTGTTCTACCCTCAGCTAATCTTGCATTTTAAAACTTCCCCAAATTCACTAATGTACTCAATACTGTCAAAGTGGGACATCACTAGACCAAATGGTGGTTCAGCTTTGAGCAACGAAAATGCGTTTGAGGACAATTTGTAGTTATTAGATTTTTAAGAGAAGATGATTTTTTTTCCTGGTTTACTTTAGCCCATGTTTAGAAATGACGTTGTAGACCTGGTGAAGACTGGCCTTGGTCTTCATTTGGACCTGCTTTACACACATTAAAGCATACAGTAAGATCCGGATTAGTGCTTAGACTTAGGCCCTGGTTTAGTCCTGGCTTATGATTAAGGCTTCCTTTTGGGGGGACTAGAGCCATCCTATAACCAGCCTTGCGACACCCCTGCTGTTAAGTGTGCAGATGTCTTTGAATCATCATCTTGCAAGCCCAAATGAGCTGACTGTAAAATGTCAAATTAGGGCAAAAAAATTGTAACAAGGCGTGTAATTAATATACAACTGTATTTCAGGACATTGTCAAAATGAGTGACTCTGGAGTCCAAGACAAAGCAATTAAATGTGGCTGGTATCAAGGGAACTGAACCCACCCCCTAACCTTTTATTATATTGCTTCTGTCAAACTACATACATTAACACAAATGCTTCTGCTGTAATTAACTTTTCTATTAGCAGAGTGGCCTCAGAGGCAGCCAACGCACGTTTTTTGAAAAAGGAGTTGTTGGTTCGGAGTGCGTGGGTTCACATCACTCATTAATGATCTGACTCCAATTAAAATGCACAGTGACTCCATTGAAATACCAAGCTCTCACAATTATGAGCCTTTTTACTTTCAAAGCAGGCAGGATTTTCATATATTTAAAAAATTATGTACCGGGAAGTTTGTTTAAATATTTTTTTTAGCGTATGTGTATTAGTTAATAACTATTTCTAAACAAGTATTAGTAATGAGTCCATGAGAAGAGGAAGCTGAGGTAGTGATAAAAGAGAGATGGTTCTGCTGCTGAGGTGGTGATAGAAGAGAATGAGATGGTTCTGCTGCTGAGGTGGTGATGCAGAGAGTGAGATGGTTCTGCTGCTGAGGTGGTGATGCAGAGAGTGAGATGGTTCTGCTGCTGAGGTGGTGATGCAGAGAGTGAGATGGTTCTCCTGCTGAGGTGGTGATGCAGAGAGTGAGAACCTCCTGGTGTGCAGGGTGTGAATGAAGAGAGTGAGATGGTTCTGCCGCTGAGGTGGTGATGGAAGAAAGTGACATGGTTCTGGTGCGCAGGAGGTGATAAAAGAGTGAGATGGTTCTGCTGCTGAGGTGGTGATGCAGAGAGTGAGATGGTTCTCCTGCTGAGGTGGTGATGCAGCGAGTGAGATGGTTCTGCTGCTGAGGTGGTGATGCAGAGAGTGAGAACCTCTTGGTACGCAGGAGGTGAACAAAGAGAGTGAGATGGTTCTGCTGCTGAGGTGGAGATGCAGAGAGTGAGATGGTTCTGCTGCTGAGGTAGTGATAGTAAAGAGAGAGATGGTTCTGCTGCTGAGGGGGTGATGAAAGAGAAGAGAGTGAGATGTTTCTGGTGCTCAGGAGGTGACAGAAGAAAATGAGATGGTTCTGCTGCTGAGGAGTTGATGTCGGACAGTGAGGTGGTTCTGGTGCTCAGGAGGTGATAGAAGAGAGTGTGATGGTTCTGCTGCTGATGGAAGCTATGGAAGAGAGTGAGATGGTGTTTCTGTTGAGGTAATGACTGAAGAGGAGAGTGATATGTTTTTTCTTCTTCAAAGGTGATGGAGGAGAGCGAGAATAGAAGACTAAATAAGTAGTCTCAAAATGCTACACTGTAAAGCTCTATTTAGTGCAGAACTTCAAGAATAAAAGGTCTATGTAATAAAGCATCACTTGTACAGCAGAAAACACAGAAGTAACCATTAAAATTACACTGACCTTTATCAACAAATGCCTTGGCTGACAGCTCCAGATGGTTGCCGAAAAGATCAACACAAATGAAGTGTGGAGGAGGCAGCATGAACTACCTATAGAGGAATACAATGTTCAAATGTAAATGTCTGGTTGTCTGGTTACAACTTATCAATGTAAAGTGAACCCACAATATTAATGGTCTGCATCTACTTTTGGTTGTGAGACATGACATCAGCATCTTATACCCACACTGCAAAAAAGGAATATCTTAATTAGTTCAAATGAATTTTTAATATTCATCTTGACTCTTCAAAGTGGCACAAAATGTCTGCCAACAACGTGGCGCATTGCAAAAACTATTTTAAAACCAAAAATAAATAATGTATGGATTTTTTTATTTATTTATTTTTTTTATAGTGTACATGTTTGCCACCGTCTAAACAGCACAGTGACTCAACATTGCTGGGTTGGCTCTAATTGCATCACAGAATGTCAAATGAAAGATCAATATTTTATTATTCTGGCCCACGATATCTGAAAGAGCATGGATAATTAAATGAATGTAAAAAGTCAGCCGGGTGGGAAATGAGGAAAAAACAACCCAATGTGCCTAGCCGCTATGAACCACATGGAACAAGGCACAATATTACTGCTTTTGGTATTTGATTAAAGAATTTTGTTGTTTTGCCTTTTTAGTTTATGTGATTTATTTTTTGATTATTTTGTAATCAGATAAAGAAAAATATCAAAGTTAGCGTTCCTGCATCTCAGAAACTAGTCAGTATATTTGTACAGATTTCTACAGCTGCTCCTTCCAAAAGACATGCATGTGGCGAACTGGTGACTCACAGTTGTCCCCATGATCGGAGCGAGTGAAGGATTGTCTGTCCATAAGCCCTGCGACTAACTGGCCAGGGTGTATCTTGTCTAAATACAGTCTTTCATGATCCAACAAGAATGAACAGAGGATGAACATCACGTGCGTACCTATTTTAAGCATTTTTCAATCTTGATCAAAAGTGTTTTATGGGAAGAATTTCGCTGGAAGTCTTGTTATAAAAGTTGGACTGATCTAAATTGTCTGGTTGCTGAATATAGCAACTGCAGTTTTGATTTATTCAGACCAAACAAGAAAATGTCTAAACCAGTAATGATAAAAGAAATATTGGCGTTAGATTGCATGCTCCAGCAGAGATATGTTGTGTGAGACGTTTCACATGTGACATTTCTATTAGTGCACACACAAACACAAACCAACGGCTCCTCTCTCTCCTCCCTACTTTATAACACACTCAAATGTTACCTTTATTTGTTTTATGTCGCTCCCTCAAAGCAAAATCCATATCACAAAATTGATATCATCACAGAGCGAGCTTGTCACTATCTATCTTCTTTTGTCCATTTCAGCCTCATCACTTGACTCCTTCCACTCCTCTTTATGTGTTTGTAATCCCACCATTGTTGTTGCGATCATGTTTGTTTTTGGAACATAATTGGGTGAATGGATGCTGTCTGGAGGATATTGGTACGTCAATCTTGCTCCAAAAACAGTGGCATGGATTTCTGTCGGCAGAATAGAAAGAGATTCATTCAAACCGCTATATACAATTCTCTCATCACCAGTGAAGGAATAGTTTTCACTTCAATTTTACATAAAGTTCAGAAAGCATTACAATTAATATGAACTCATCGAATGGAAAGATCACTAAGACACTGTGAGAAATGTCAGGGTGTAAGAGAATACAGAGACTTTTAAAGCTGAATAAACTTAATCTAATAAGAAAATTTTTTCAACATTTCTTTTTAATAGTGTGGGTTCAGTAAGCAAATATAACTATTACATCCACATACAACACAACAAATGGTTACACTGGCAATGAACATGTGTTATAGCAATGGTATACAAGTTTCACCATAATACCTCAAAGCCATGTAAAGAACAAATCACACATGATGAACACAACTGATATGAGTTTACATAACTTTATCTTTTTGTTCACTGTTTATTGCGCTGATGAGTGTTTATTGTCATATGTACAGTAAGAAACATGTTTCCCTGCACAATGAAATTCTTACTTTGCTGCCCGGACTGGATGTGAACAATACAATAGTAGAAAATAAAGATCAGCATGCATAAGTGAGAATATACATATACTATATATATATATATATATATATATAGTAAAATGTTAAAGACTATGTTACATATATGTGCTACATTAGCTGTCATGCTGCTTTATTGCTGGCTCTTTATTGCTGGATTAACTGGACTTTGATGTACATGCACCTTTGGTAATGAATGCATCTTGTCAGTCAATAGGCACCTACTTCAACCTTGTGTTTGGTGCTGTGCTTGTGACATTACAAGAAAAATATTGGTTTACAAACCAACAAAATACAAGGTTTTGAGTCATCCACTTATCGGAGTGCAGGAGTCTCCTTGTGTCTTTTTGCAGAGACTACCTTTTCAGATATTTTGTGTTAATTATTGCTGCTCTTTCTGGTGAATGTTCATTAGTAGCGCGTGATCTATTTGAACCAGAGAATGGGAACTTGGTTAAGGATTTATTCAATGGTATTTCAAATGTCACGTCGCCTCAGAAGAGCACCTCTTCATCTCTGGTAATTGAATGAATATTTAACATGCACATTATCAGTTACCAGCAGCCCAAAACAAGCCAAAGAGATGGGTCCTTGGTGTTTATCACAGACACAATGAGTCGATCCAGTTATTGTCTTGTGCTCACATTAAAGGTGCCACTGCCTTTTTCACTGTCACTTATTCATATTGATGAAACAATGTGGTCATTCTGCCTCTGCATGGAGCTAATGATACAACAACATCAGCTTTACGTCTCAAATGTCACCCCCCTTTCATGTCAGAGCAGCTCTATGTAGACTGTAGTTTTAATGTCTGATTATTCATTTTTCCAATTGTTCCTGTTCGGGGCCACAAGTGACTAGAGTCTGCTCTAACAACTAGGGGACTTATAGGGTCATATGCCAAGACAAGCAATTTAGAATGATTAACTCTCCGAACATAAGCATAGTCAGTCAATATTTAATGTACTCATGGGTGACTGGAACAACTATGGGCCTTAGCAGACCAATTTCTAAACAAAACTAACTAAAACAGTACAAAAGATTGCCTTCTGAGTGTCTATCTTTCTCCTTCTCTGCGTGTGGCCAGACCATCGTTCAGTCAGTCTTTTAGCTCAAATAACAAATGAAAAGAATTAGTCATGCAGGGTTTTGACAGTGATCCCAGTATTTCCATGTGACACTGTGACCTCACCTAAAGGGGCCCTTTTATGCTGAATCAACTTTTCTGAGCTTTCAATAATGTTTCTTTGGCAAAAACAGTTGTATTTCATTTTTAACATAATATGATATGATGCATGAGAATTATTTTATACTGTGACATGCCCCTAACCTTAGCTTTTTCAGCAGAGAGTGTGAAGCAGCTCCCAAAAAGATGTTTTAAATTTTTTTTAGAAAAGATGAAATGCTAAATCAGAGGAAAACAAAATTAATAAAAATAAATAAATAAAAAATCTTGGTAAAAGGCATAATATGTGCCCTCTAATATGGATGCTCTTTTGACAGTCTGCAGAACGGATTGGATGACTTTCAACTGAACAACATACAGTACCATCATTAAACTGATGATAAAGAGATTACAGTTATGCTGCTAACTTCTGCATATTTGGGTCAAAAGCAACACCTAGCAATGCTCTCGCCAGCAAATTAGATTTCTTTTCTACTCTGCATTGTGTGAACATTGCCTGAGATGACTTTGTAATTTGTGTCCTACACCACACTGATTAACCGTACAAGCTCTAAATGAGTCGAAACACGGTTCAAAAGGGAACAAAGTCTAAAGCGTGTCACAGCAGTAGACATCTGGTCCTATTCATTTTCCCCGACTCCAGGTTTACCTCTTTGCAGTTTTTTTCCACTCGCCACGGATCACATGTCCCACAGTCTTATGTCGTGAAGTGTTTAATAAAGACAGTTTAAAAAAATAAAAGCCCCCTGCTGCTCATTTCTAAAGCCGGTGTATAAGCTGCTGTTCGCCGCCGGAGTCTCAAAACGTCGCCCCCGGAATTGGCATTAATTGCTTGAGAGAGGGAAGTAATTATCTCAGGTAATTATTACTCTGGATAGAGAAACCAGACAGGCCTTCTCTGTGGGATCCCCGCGGAGCCAAGCATAGAGAATTCTGCCTTTTACACGTTTTAATTGGAGGGGTAGGGGCGCTATGAGCCCTCTGTGCTTAACAGTTTATAGCACACATGTACAGTATGGACACTACTGTACATGTAAGATGGCACACACATAAAGCAACCGTATGAAATAAATAACAGCCTTTGATCACGTTTAAAGGTTGATACAGGCAGAAACGAATGACAGTCTATTATCGAGTGTAAGATTGTTGAGGTTTTCGGACTGGTCATTTTCATTCTCTTGTGTATTCCCTGGTCCTAAGGTATAGTAGCCCAACTCCTCGTAAGTGGCCAGTTACAATCTGAATAATTGCCAGTTGATTGCAGGACAATGACAAACAACCTTTCACTCTCACATTCATGTGGGCATCGTTTCTCATATACATGCATGTCCTTGGATAATGGGAAGAGGTAACAATTGTAATGATGCCTCTGAAGACATGGCCACACTCCCTGCAGTGGCACAAACATGCCAGTCAAGCTGCAGGTAGCCAGAACCCTGCCAAGCATCAATCCTGTAACTAGAAAGTACTCAGAGAGTGCAGACCTCTAGAATATAAGGTTCTAAATAGAATCTTCTGTGGGACATGACACCCCTCCAGAAAGAAATGATGTTTCTATTAATGACGACAATCAAAGTCATTCAAATCATCTTAATACAATGATTACCAAAACCACAGAAACCACAGTAATAGTCCAATGAAACAATGTCCCGGCCTGTGCTGTCGTCCCCGGCAGCAAGGTGTATATTGACGAAACGGCCCCATACGTCTGCCACAACTGGCACCAACGGGCACCTTAATCACTGTGCCAAAATTCACGCAATTTAATTTAGATTCAGCAAGATTATTGGCTCAATAAAAGTGCGTCTGGGCATTAATTTGTGAATTATTTAATTGTCATTAATCGTAGAAGTACCAAACTCAATCCAGTTCTGCATCTTCATGATATGTACCTGTGTGCAAACGTTTAAAAAGATCCAGCAAAGACGTACCCAAATCGTTACAGTTTGGCATCTTTATGGTATGCACCTGTGTGCAAATGTTGAAACTGATCTGGCAATTAGTTTTTGAGTTATCGCGTTCGCAGCTAGGATCTGCGGACGCGGGCCTTTTCGCCGATATAATTACCTTTTCGCCGATATAATTACCTGTTGCAGTACTGCAATTTTGGCTGCAATACTGTTAAATGTCCACGTGATGGCAGGAGAGATTAGTTAATTCAACTATTCAAGTGAATAGGAAACTCTTTGAGAAAATCCTGGATCCAGATGGTGATCCAAAATCTTCCTTGTGTCATTCCTGACCTTCCCTGAAAATTTCATCAAAATCCGTTGAGTAGTTTTTGAGTCACTTACAGACGGACGCTACCGAAAACATTACCCCCTTGGCGGAGGTAAATATATGCTTAGACACACACATGGACACACATATAAAAGGATGAATGAAGTTCTACTATATCTACTATACTATTTCGCAAGACGGTGTCTATAGATGGGCCATTTTCCCCAAAAGTATTATGAGAAATGCATCAAAGATTATTACCAACTTCACAAGCCATACATTCTGAATCTTAACTGCTGCAAGTCAATAATTATGATGAAGTATGATGATGAAATGTTGGTCCCACAGTTGAAGACAGTAGGTCCTTGAAGCTGGCACTAATTTATTTTACCAACTAATATGTAACAATCCTTATCTGCCACGCAGGCCTGTTGGAACATGTGTGGGCTAACGTGAAGGAAGAGATATACAGACAGTGATATGTCAAACACAGGCTAAAAGGGTATATTTACCTTTTATTGTTTCTTGTTTTTATTCACAGTTAACCTACATTTTAAATTTGACAGTTCATTTGATCACATGAAGCCATTTCCGCTAATAACAATCAGTATAAAAAACAAAATCTATAACCTAAAATTATATCTTCAGCCTACTGCAGCGCGGATATATTGGTATTAAGAGAAATGTCTCTTCTTTTATGACATTTTCATCCTCTTTTTAAATGCAGACTGTGATCTTGTAAAACATACTACAGTTCAATTTCAATTCAATTCCATTTTATTTGTATAGCCCTATATCACAACAAAGTTGCCTCAGAGGGCTTCACAAAAAGAGATGTATGTAAACAATAAACAAGGTCATTGCAAACAGTAA
>JAVQKC010187223.1:0-15400 GCA_036025475.1 Philypnodon macrostomus | reverse complement strand
AAAACACAAAGAATATAGACTTCATATATAGACTATAGGCGATCATAAACACCAGGTCTGCATCAGTTTAGCATCTTTCTAGTTCTTGGAGCTCTCTCTGTTGTTTTTTTTTTTTTTTTTTGGTGAGAACTGTGACTTGTCCCCGAGACTTCCAGGGACATTCATCCTAGCAAGGAAGCTTCATTCACCCCACAACAACTCACATAGGATTGCATTATTTCCCTATACATAGACAATAGTAAAACAAGGTTAAAAAGCTTAAAAACTCAAGTTAGCATAACAGGACCCCTTTAAGGTCTAGTTTGTCTTTAGTTTGTCAACACTTGTGTTTTTATGATTCCCAGGACAGTCGCAGTGATGTTGCAGAACACAGTTAGTATATTCAAACATGCTCAAAGGTGTGGTGTTAAATTATAATGCTCCTTTTAGGCCGTGGTGTCTTTGAGAACTTGTGTACACAGCAAGAAAGAAAGTTCTCTCTTAGGAATACACAGTATGCTCCAGAGAGAGAACAAATAGTTGGGTTTGTTGTCGGGAATAGCACAGTTAAAGTTATGAGTTTTGCTGGAAATGCTAATTAAGAATACACTATAATGTGTTGTATGGATGTGTAGGGATATTACACTTTCACACAATGCGTTGCCACTCTATTATCTTTAGTCAGACTTGAGTTGTTAGACAGAGCATCTTTTAACACAGTGCTAGGCGTACAAGTAAGTCAAGGATATGTAGTTAAACAGCCTCATTAAATCCCCACTGTGCTTTATCATAGTCTTTTCAAAACTCAAAGAGAAAAAGTTTCCAGACATGAGTGAAACAGCATCAGCCAATATACTGAGCATGAAGTAAGAATTGTTTATTTATGCATTTAATTTAATTTAATGTATTTATTTTTTATTTTTGTATACATAATTTTTTATTTTTTTATTTTTTATTATTTTTTTATTTTATATGCACAACAACTCTGAATTGTTGCTCCACTTGCACATTCATGTTTTTGGGGAACTTATATAGGATTATGAGTATCAGCTGTTACCACTTTACAAATAAATTCACACGATGACAAAAAGCAAAGTAAGAAAAGACTCACCTTTTAACTGTGACATCCCAATGTAAGCAGTTGTTATGGAAATATTAAGTAATACAAAAGAATAATTGTTGTCTGTATCAGTAAGTGGGTGCACAAGGAGAACACACGTCAACCACTCACCAAAAATAGTGTTCAAACTCTAGTCTAAGAACAGCAGGATTTAACATAACAGTGTCAAAAGGGAGGACTTTGTCCAACCTGAATTCTCAGACGGAAGAATTACAAAAGTGTAGGAGAGCTGCATAGAGAGAACTTCAGACAGCTCCTAAAACTCCAACAAATGTTCCCTAACATATCTGAAGAATGCATTTTCCATTACACAATCCCTTTGGAATTATTGGGCCACCACACCAAACCCAAAAAGAGTCTAAAAACACAAAACACATGATCTGTTTGTTCATTGTGTGCTGCTAAATACATCTTATGCGGACATAAACGTAGATGTAACAATAGCCTTAAAATGCATAATCCAGGTGTGTTATAGACCCTTTAAAATGTTGGTCTTATGGAATGTGGAAAATTCTGGAATGGAGGCGACTGGAGCAAAAGTGAGGTACCTTTACAAAAAAGTAGGATTTGTGGTGAAAGAGAGAATCATTCTGAGCATACAATGAACAAACTGTTGTGGGCTTCAACATTTCTGTAAGGACTGTGTTCAGTAAAACCTAAAAATCAAGAATTTACACTAGCCAAAATGTAATACTAATGTGTACATTAAATAAACATACAATGTTAAATACATTCACTGATTCCTAACCAGGCTCTGACATCACCTACATGTAGCAGAGTGGTTGTCGTTTGTCAAACCCATGGCTAATTCTAATTTCTCCATTGGAAATGTATTATGGTCTTGCCTCCAGTTGCCTCCATTCCAGAAATGAGAACATTCTGTTTACAGACTTTGAAAGGGTCTATTGCACCCCCCAATTGGAAGTGAGTCATTTACATGCGGTCAGAAGGTGTTTTAGAGATGTTTCCACAGTAAGGGTATAGGTGAAGTGGGAGTGTGGCCCCATGTGTGTCTACTTTGTTCGGGGCTCGTCTATAATGCAAGACGATTAAGAGTTTGAGCAGCAGCTGGCCCCGGATAGACAGTGTGGAGTTGAGTGGCGAGGTGCAGATAAGAATGAATGCAAATATACAGCAAAAGTGACAGATTAACCTTGGACAAGGTTGAGCATTAATGCCGCAAGCAGGCGGGGAGCACTCTGCGTGAGGTAAAACACACACATGCTCAAAGACAAAGACACACACACACGCTTCGACGCACAAACACACACACACATCGACGCACAAACACACGCACACACATCGACGCACAAACACACACACAATCCAGACTTTAAACAATGGGACGTGGACACTCATAAGAGGACACAGGTAACACTTATATCACATCACTGAAAAAAAGCAATTTCTAGATTAGGTAAAATGGCTTGAATTCAGAATGAATCTTGATTCTTGGTGGACATTTTGGGCAACTTTAGAAGAATTGTGAAGCTTCAGAGAAATTTGATTAAAACAAAAAAGGAAAGATTATTAGTAAAAAATGACCTAAATACACAATATTAATTTTGATTTAGACCTGTTTAGATACAATTACTTGACTTGTTTTAAGATATATCTGATATTTTTTCTTCAAAATGTTCTGCCAGTCAAAAAAAAAAATAGCTCTTGAAATAGGAAATAATATCTTCAGATAATCTTAGTTTACTTTAGTTTATTCAGACACAAAATAAAAAAAAATAAAAATGATCCCAGTTACACACTGTACACAATCTATCAATGGAGCATTGTGTCTGAAAGGCAGAGGCTGAACTTAATTTACACTTTGTAGTAAATAAATCTACACTAGTCAAAACAGCTCAAATCATGACTCATTTTAACTAATCTTGATATTCCTTTTTTGCAGTGCTGCTCTAAGACAAGTACACACAGAGACACACAAACGCACACACAATCCAGCCTTTAAACAAAGGGACGTGGAAGCTCATAAGAGTAGACAGGTAACACTTATAGACACGCTGTTGTGCATATAGAGTCAAGACCACTGATGATTCATTATTCATCGCTTATAGTCTTTAGTGTTGAGGTCACACTCTAACTGCAGCTCTAATAGTCCATTTAAAACTCCTCAAAGCCCCAAGCCCTGCAGCCAGTATCACCAGGCTTTCAAAATGTTCAGAAGAGAAGTTCAGCCCTGCTTTTAGAAACGCATCAGACTATTTCTGTTGGGCTGGTCGGTATAAGGGGTCAACTATTGCATTTTAAAGGTGCAGGTATAGGCAGGATATGGAAAATAGTCTCAATGCTGAAAATAACTTCCTTAATAGGGCAGCATTTCCTGTAGTTTGAGCCAAGAGTTTTGCAGACCCGGAATGGAAGCTTTAGGTCATTATAGATCGACATACTTATATATCTCAATACAAATATTGACATTTTCTAATCGCCCACTACTAGACTTCAACTAAGTAGTAATATGCATAGAAATAAACATACCAGGCACTTCACTAACTGGCCCCATTATTAGGTAGAATTGTTTACCTACACGTGAGCTCAACTACCCAATTAGCTAGTAACTATATCTAGGGTTTAAAGAGCAAAGTTTGAAAATGAAATCCAGTGAGTGATAGTTCTGGGGCCAAAAATACCTTGTTGAGACTAGTTTGAAAGAAAGGCAACAATCGCCCACAAAGCCACGGAGAAACACCAAAGTGTGCCATGTTTGACCAAATAAAAATACGTTTGCAAAAGTTGTGCAAAAGTGAAGGTAAAGTATCAGAATTTATATAAATCTATAGAAACACTGGTATACATTAGCATGATATATACATACATATATATATACACCCTTTTGTTCCCTTTAGAAAACTGTGCTCTTAACAAGGAACATAGTGCTACTCCTGCCTTTTTGTACTGAGTCAAGATGAAGCAGCATGTGGTATGCCTTTTAGCCAGTATCTGCTATTATACACTGATTACTTGGCTGGCGAGGATGACAGCTCAAAGAGCTCTAGCTAGCCCACGCCGCAGATATACGATAAGGGCCCTTTCCTCTCCTCTCCCCGGTCTTGACGTCACTTGCTGGGAGACGGTATCTAGGAGCAGGTAAAAATAGTGCGGCATGCATGGAGACATCAGGTTTGTGATGTGCTGAGCAGATGGAGAGGGAAAAACAGTGAATAGCAATGAAGCTGCGTGGTGGTGGTGGTGGTGGTGGATCGGGCCCGGGTGGCTCACACTGTACTGGATTTGTCATGTGGCTCGCCGGCTCGAAAGCAGGCCTTGGAATATGAAAAACTCGTGCTTGCTGCTTGGTGAAAATGAGCAGGAGTGGAGAATATGCTTCAGTGTATAAAATTCGGCATAGCTACACAATGAAATCAATTTTTTACTTGTCCACACTTGGAAGCTGCTCTTCTCACAGCATCACAACAAAACTGAAATGAAAAGTGGAACAGAATTGGTGGATGCCATACTTGTTATTTTACAATGTGTGTCTTTAGTCTCTAGTTACA
The DNA here is from genome assembly GCA_036025475.1 of Philypnodon macrostomus. Taxonomy (NCBI): domain Eukaryota; kingdom Metazoa; phylum Chordata; class Actinopteri; order Gobiiformes; family Eleotridae; genus Philypnodon; species Philypnodon macrostomus. The sequence goes on along the minus strand of JAVQKC010187223.1, from coordinate 10,792 downwards.
GATGAGGCATTATGACCACCTGACATATGTTTTCTATAGTCTGACAACTATCTAATAATCATAATTTTCTGCTAATGTATTAGGACCGAATGTTGCTGCACTTTCTGCCTAATATATCCCACCCACTAACAAAGTTATTGCAGTATTCCTGATCAGTGTATTTATGAAATTAAATTGATTGATTCATATTTGTTGCTTGAGGCCTTTATACAATACACTGCTGAGTGCTTTCCTGTCAAGAATGAGAAGATACTGTGCTGTTTTGATCATCATGATCATATAAATCCTGCCATGTTGAGGCTGTCACACCACATCTAACACATCTAACACTTCAATAACTAGCATGTGGCTAACCATCCGAGCGTGTTTTACTTTGAGTCAGGACTTTCCGAGCCAGGCCCACCGTGTAGACCCTTAGAACCAATTAGACAACATTTCTCCGCCTACACTTCTCAGATCACTCGGCTCCAATTTTCCTTGAATAGACACCAGCCTAATGGACCATAATGAAGGAAAACACACTTTTCCTGTGGTCTTGCTGTCGAGCTTTATGATGTGCCTCAGTGCTGATTAGGAGCGTGCTGTATACGTGAAGATAGTGAAGATACTAATAAAAGTAAGTAATGTAATGGTCTTTGCCTGAAGAGCTTCATCATCTAGTCTTCATTTAGTCCTCAGTTTAGCCCGTTTATTTAGTTCTGGTTTTGATCTGGTTGAATACTGGTTTAGTTATGGTTTAGTCCTGGTTGAATCCTGGTTAAGTTCAGGTTTAGACCTGGTTCAATCGTGTTTTAGTTCTGGTTTAGTCCTGGTTGAATCCTGGTTTAGTTTTGGTTTAGACCTGGTTCAATCCTGGTTTAGTCCTGGTTGAATTCTGGTTTAGTTCTGGTTTAGTCCTAGTTGAATTCTGGTTTAGCACTGTTTTTGCCTTTGTTTAGGTCCTGGTTTATTTACTAGGATGGGACAAAATATTGATATATAGAGATTTGCTGTATTGGTATATCACAAAAATTAAATCTGGCAGTTTCTTATTTTGAGAAAGTCGACTTATTTGTGAGATATTGTATACTGTGTATTATTATTATTTTAAATTCATTTAAATACTGAAGTAATTACAAAACTGTTATATGTTGTAGGTTATTATGTGCAATATATCGCAGTATCACCATATTGAGATATTACCGATATCGTGAGCCATGTATTGCGTATCGTATCGACTCGTGAGGTACCCTGAGGTTCCCAGCCCTATTATTTAAGCTTTGATACGTTTTTATTCGCACCCAGTTTTGTCAAGCAAGCCAAATCACTACCACAGTCTTCAACATAGTTACTGCAGCCATCACAAAGCCCTCAAAGCAATCATCATGGTACAAACAGCATCAGTACTTAAAACAAGAACATCTAAATTTACATCAGCCTAGCTCACTACCATGCCATGTTCAACACAACACTTCAAATGAATCATAATTGGAATGACAGAGGCTGTGCTGACATCCAATCTCTGTGCTTTAATGGATGGGGAGCTGTGATAAGAAGCTTTTGTGAGCCGCTAATGGGTAAACAAGACGGTGTGATTAATATATTAATACTTAAAAATCTAAATTGTGTTGTGTCTGCTCGGGAGACGAGGATCAACTAAAAGGTACTCCCCGCCGATGCCTTGCCGTGGGGCTTGCGTCAATTTGAGCCCGAGGCAATGGCAGCAGCACTGAAAAGTCAACACTGAGAACTGATGACAAGCAATTATTTACTGCTAGAGGGACTTAGTGCTGCCAAGGCACGCATTGTACACACAGGCACTGAAAATACTTTGCATTTATCCCATATTAGACCATATAAAAAAAATACATTCCACATACATTATTATATATATATGTGCAGTGTGGTGATGACATCCAATATCTATACATATTTAACATATAGAGTTACCTGACGCTATACTACCCAGAAGTCAACATTTCAATGCACACACACTCTATTAGGTACATTCATTTATAGCCAAATCAGAAAAAACAGACGCCAGTGGCAGAATACCAAACCAGGGGGCACTCCAATAAATACCTACCTAATAAAGTGGCCAATGAGAGTCTATATATTTTTAGTGGATGTAATAATTAACTAAATCAAGGTCACAGTTGGACAGCAACCAAAATAATAATAATAATAATAATAATATAAAACAATTCTGAGTAGAATCAGCACCATTGACAGTGCCCTGGATAGTTGTGTTACTGGTGAAATGAGCATTTACAAAGATGTAGCTGACACCTTCCTATACTCTAGTGAGGGCTTGAGCACAATCAGTGTCATCAGACAATAAAGAACACAAACGCAGCACAATTCGACCCTGCTGACTATGGTCCTGTCATGTCTAATTATTTTGAGACTGAAGTCTTTGTAGCCTGACTTCTTGCATGTTATGGCTTATTTTCACATTTTAGCTCAAGGCCTGTGCGTTTATTTTGTGAGACATTTTTCATTAAATGAGCCATACTATTCTTAAGCTTTCTACAGTGTTATAATATGGTTTCCTCATTAAAAACCTACACACAGCTGTATTTTTGAGTTCATTTATCTCATATCTCATGTATGCTGAGACACTGATCATCAGAAAGCACGCCTCCCTTCTACGTAGATGAGTGACGTTGCACCACCATGGTAATACTTTCCATTATTTGCATTTGTTGTGATTGTGATGTGGTTGTGGCCAGCGGAGAGAGAGAGCAAAAAAGCTTGATAAAAGACATAATACAACCCCTTTAACAGGACAATTTACCTTGAAGTGATTTGTTTATATCAGTGGGGTTTTAATAACAGCCGGATACATCAGCACTTCTGGGCCACTTCATTTTAAACTTGAGCCCTTTTTGGAGCTAGTGTAGGTGTGTGTAATTATATGACTCGATGAGAAGTGCTCGAGATAGCGCTCTAGACAATATTATTCTCACAGCTACGCTCCGGCGGCCCCCTCGGCCGCACGGAAGCTCGCCGGGAAAAAGGTTACAACGGCAAGGGTGAGCATTGAAATTCAAGACCACTTCACCTAAGCCCAGGAGTGGCTGTCTGAAGATTAATGAGCTATTTGGGGAGAGTTCAGCCATCGCACATGCACAGGGTCCACATTAGTGATGTAATTAATTTCACTACACCGGGGTGTTGTCACCTCTCAGTGCCACGCCATGCGCCTGTGATAAGCATTCTTCTAATTAAACAACATTAAAAAGAGACATAAACAAAGGAAGATTTGACATTCAGGGTCTTGGGAGGAACAACAAGCAAAAGGTAGTTACGGTTTTTCTCGCAGGAATCGGAAAAGGTTTACATTATTGAGTAATTAAGTCATTCAAGGATTATTGATTTGTTGCACAGTGAAGTTACAGAAACAGAAGAAGAAAAACCATTATAGCCCTAACCTGTGATATTGACTTTATTTAGCTGGTCCACCATTGACCTCTTTTAAGATTACAAAAACACTTCATCATAGGCCTGTCACACCGTCAGGGTTTTATAGCTCCTTTTATGACAGACTAATTATTTTTACATAAACTACTAAAATGCTTTATGACCTCCGGGTTGAAAAAGACAAATAGAACCATCTTTCACCTCATGGTCTCATTATTATATGGTGATTTGCATTTTGTATACCTGAACCTCAACTAAGGCCTTTCCCCCATCACACAATGGTAAATACCATTTGGGGGTCCACACCCAGAACATGGATTTACTACTTCTGGGGTAAACGCTCTCAATCGCTACCCAAAGCTTCTATATCAGACAGTATGGGTTTGAACTGGTCTATTTTTGCTGAAGTTAGTATATAATGGGGAATCCCTACATTACAATGTTATAGAATCTATTCATATTTTTCATTGGTTTTTCAGATGCTTGCTCCTAGACTTAACTAACCTAGCAATAAGCAAATTCTATTCTATTAACAAGTCACCCCAATAAGTGTATTCAGCCCATATATGAGATTGCTTCTACCCCGGCTCGCTGCAAACATTGTCATATTTGCACTTTGAACGCATGCATATTGTACAGGATCTGCATAAATGCTACATTAATGGTGGCTGCCAGACTTTATAAATTGGAACCACTATATGTACAAGCCAAATGGTCAGCACGAGCCCCGGGAGACGCGGCATTGTGATAAAGCAGCTGTAGCCTCAAAATGCCACGTGAGCATGGTTCATTTTCTGCACTTTAATAGCAGGCAGCACTGCAGGCAGAGAACGTGCTAATGATGAATTAATATATATGGAAAAAATGCCTTGTGAGAAAATGAAATAATCAGTCGCTTCACACAACAGGCTGTTATCAAAAGATTGATTTTGGTGTAAAACAAACAAACAAAAAGGATTGGGGAAGATTGTATAGGATTAGACTGGATACACTTTGCTTAACCAGGACAAGTCTCAGACAACATACAAATAGTGTCTGCTTACATCTCTGGGTTTTGGAGTCTCTATTGTACCAGAGGAGATGAAATGGTGGGGCATATTTCATTCCCATCTGTTGCCGTGGTTATAATAATGATTTAACTGCTGTTTATTGCACGTTCATTTTTAACCAGCAGGATTATTTTCACTGCACATGTACCTAAGAATGTGTAGCAAATACTGTGAGAAGTGAAAAATTCATACTGCGTTTTGAGTTTTCCACCTAAGTGCATGATATTAATTTAGTTAGTAAAATCTTGGAGTTAAAGTAATATTGTGTAGTAATGAATAACCTGGAGAGTTGATGTACATGGAGATAAATGCTGAACATGTATGAGAATGTCTTCAACCCAGTGCCTAGACACTGGTGGTGGCTTGAGATGACCAGATGAGAGTAGAAGAAGCAGGAGCGCCCAGGTGAGAGGCAGAAGGGATGATTCCACTGAGCGGTTCAGGTGGTGATGGGGGGAAGGAGGGTCACGCAGGGAAACCGGGTGTTTTAAAAGCAGCCGGCTGAGCGGGAATAGGCTGAGGTAGAGGTGTGGCTGGTGGAGAGCTGGGAGGAGCTCCAGGTGAGAGGTGGAGCGGTTGATGCAGCAGCTGCCAATAGTCTTCCAGGTGATTTTGCGAACAAGCTTCATTACCCAATGGTGTGCCTAGACTTCAAATTGTGGACTTATTAATTCAGGGGTAAATGCTGTATTGGTGCCACAACACTCTATTATTTTATTACTGACCACTTGTGGTTTGAGAGGTATATTCTGGCCATAGCTGCCCTGGGGCAGTCCGACAGAAGCGTGGCTGACATTTGCTCCTCTGACCACCACCAAACACCAATCACACAACCACATTCATTCATTTATTTATAGCAATGTTGGTTAAGTATCTTGCCCAGGGACACAACAACAGTATGCGCTTGGGCGGGAACCGGCGACCCTCTGGTTACAAGGCGGGCCCCCAAAAATGTAAATATGAAATAAATGAAATTCTTAGAGGCAAACAAACACAAGAATACATTTCGCAAGTATATAATTCTATCAACTACTGTTATATTTACTTGAGTTCAGCTTGAAATTTGAGTCATTCACCCCCCCCCCTCCCCCCCTCCCCCTGCTGGCAACTGTAAAGATATTGCAGAGCTGTTGAATCTGGTTTTGTTTGAGACTTTGAGCCGAGAGTCGTGTTTTGTCTTACACCATTTGACATGCCATATGCTGAAAAAGCTTATTATGGAATCTAGAAGCACTGCCAACTATAGGCTTTAATTCACTTCTCCACTGCCTCGAATGTTCTAATGGGTTTCCTCCGCTACATCTGAGCAGCTGTTTTCTGTGACCTTTTTCACATAATTACTGCATCACCCACACATCGCCTAGTTTTAAGAGAGTTCACTTAAATGCAACCAGAGATTTAAAAGCTATTCTGTAAGCCTTGAGGTGGTCCAGATCCAACACCAAAATGTTCAGTTCCATCTTCTTCCCCGGATTGCCTAAAAGGTAACACAGTAGAAATGGGCAGAAGTAATGGCAGACAACACAAGGGGGCGATGGTGCCAACAGCTCTTGGGTCCTTCATGTCGAGTGCGGTGCCCATGCGACAGATGGATGTAGTCCCTTCACTGATTAATGTGCTCACTGGCCTGTGTTGAAGCGAAGGCACCAGAAGAAGTTCACACAAGTGGCTCAAGCATTTGTTCCCTCTTCCAATAACAGGTGCTACACTTGTTTGGTGGCCGTTTGTGAAAAGCTAGCATGATCCAACCAACCATATCTGACACCGAGGTCAGGCAGTGGAACAACCAAATGAATCGAAGTCAAGTTGAAGCTGGGTTTTTTTTGCATAAATTTGATTATGACTGCGAGACGAAATGGAACACAGCAATGGGGCGTAATAAAAGTAGGCAGAGTGGAGGTCAAACGTATGTATAAAGGCTTTCAGAAAAATAAATTACTAAGTGGTTGAGAGAGGAACAAACAACATAAAGACTGGCTTACATTATTCAGCATGGACATGATTTTTTATTTTTTTTGCAAATAGACGTGGTGATTCTGTTATGAAAGCTTTTCAGCACAGTAATAGAAAGCCCAAAGGTATGTTTTGAAGCCTAAAAAGTCATTTTTAGGTAATGAAACCAAGGTGAAATTGAGATACCTATGTTTTTCTCCTGAGGTCAAATGCTTAAAAGGTTGCATATAGCCTATAGTTAATCGAAACCGATACTGTTACTGCTACCACTACTAGCATCTGTGGCCATTTGTAAAATGTGTGCCATTTTTTCAGAATGCAAAACATGTACTTGTATCTGGGTTGCAGCTTTGGAGTGGACCAAAGGAGCTCCCATCCTGATGAAATAGGTTTACAGAAGCTCATGTATGTCCACAGGGTTGGCTCCCAGACACTCTACTATTAAAGGATCATATATAAAATGGGAAAAATCAATATGCATTTTTCTTCTCCTCACTGGACTAAATCCTCCTCTCCATCACAGCCCGGTGACACAGTGACTCTGCCAACCAGGACGCCAGCACTAATGGTCATCAAAGTCGTGGTGACATTGAAGATTATCTGCAGCGAGCCATATTTCCTATGCCTCCCTGAAGATGTGCTGGACAGTGTGAGCTCTCCTTCACTCCTGATGAAGCTCACCTCCCACACAAGGAGCCTATAGTGTATGTCACATCCAGGCTATAAGCTGCATGCACGCTGCTGTCCCTAAGTAACAACCCTTGACAGGCGTCTTCTCAGCTGGGAAAACAACTGTAGTTTTTGTTCCTGTGGCCCACCTAATACTCTGCTGACACACATTCCCTCCTCCGCTCCCACTTTTCCTACCATCTTTAAAGATCCCTACATCGTCCTTGGAGATTAGTGGTGGGTAAAGATGAAAAATTGCGTTTTCAGTGCGGTGACATCTAATCTGTTTGGCGAGCTTTAATTTCCCCCGACGATGTAAGTGCTGGTGGGCCAGGAGGCTCACAACAGACATACTTTTGTCAAAGGACAGAAATGGCACCAGCGGAGAGAGCACTGCAGACATGTTCATCTTTGTAATGGCCCCTAGCTTTCGGGGTGAAAAAGTGAATCGATGCGGCCTGTGTTTGAGACTTCTGAGTTCTTTGCAGGTGTGATATTATGGGATTCTGTTTGCTCCATGTCAACACATATTTGTTTTATAGTATTTACTTCACGGTATAAGAATAAAAACCTGTGTTGATTCAGTATGATTCAGGGTCAGTATTCATTGAGTTTTGCAGTACAGACTTTTTATCAGTTGCAATAAATACACAAATGATGTACAATAATTGACTACATTTTTAGCTTAAAAGTAAAGCAGACTATTGGAGAAAATATTGGTAATGACAGATGTTAATCAAGATGGAGTAATACATTTTGTAAGAATTTTAGTTTACATTCATAAAAACAAAAACTATTTCAGCTCTTTTTTTTGTTTTTTTGTTTTTTGTTTTTTTTGTGGGGGTTTTTTTTTGGGGGGGGGACTTTAAACCATACAAATTATTTAACTACTTAATTACACTTTTAACTAAAGCACAGAGTTCATTCTGGGGCCACGATTAATGAGTAAACCATATTTGTCTATCAATATCAGGGCTATAGCTGCACTTCCAAATAAAGTCATTTTTCATTCTGACATGTGCAATGGAGCTAAGTTATTGGCATAATGTGGCGAATGAGATGAGTGCCACAGGAGTTTCTTGTTGGCTTCATGTAAAATGGGTGTCATTTACCCTCAAATTATATTAGCATGCTTGACACCCTGACACTGTGGTTTAGTCCGTCATCCGCCTTTGCTCCCACGAGTCATTTTTCAATTTCACTAAATCAGAATGATGTTGTCAAATTGCTTCCTTGTCTCGAGATCCATCGCCCCGGTGTGGTAAGTGCTCTTCTGTGGAAAGACAGATTGAGAAACTGATTGATTTGGGGTAAAAAAAAAGAAAAAAAGAGGAATGGATAGAATGGTAGAAACTTGGAGATGTATAGATGAGGCAGAGCTGAACAGGAGTGCCTAGTAGACTGAATCAGATCTTCATTTACTTTTGACACATGTCACAGAGGAGCCAGCCTTGATTACATAACAATGAGGTCCCCACTGGCTGTCTGCGATATCTCCCTGATAAATATACTCAAGGGCTTTAGAGCAAGCAAACAGTGAGACAGAGTAAAGGCCAGTATCTCATCAAGTGTCCACAGATGACCTGATATACAGGCGTTCAATGTGAAAGTCTGGCTAACAGAATACTATTTAATAGATGGGGAGAAGGGACAGTTTTGAAAAAGTGAGTTAGGGCCTGTTCTAGTCTGGTCTAGTGACCAGTGACTATTGACTATTAATTGAGTACGTTTCAAAATGAACTTTGTAATTTAACTGCACCATACTTTATACATTCACTTGAGTAGTATATTACATTACTCTTAACTAAGTATAATTTTGGATCTCTAGTAAGAGTTATGTTAACTAAGTATCATTTTCGATCTCTGGTTAGAGTTATGTTAACTAAGTATCATTTTGGATCCCTGGTAAGAGTTATGTAACTAAGTATAATTTTGGATCTCTGGTAAGAGTTATGTTAACTAAGTATCATTTTGGATCTCTAGTAAAAGTTATGTTAACTAAGTATCATTTTGGATTTCTAGTAAGAGTTATGTTAACTAAGTATCATTTTTTATCTCTGGTAAGAGTTATGTTAACTAGTATCATTTTCAATCTCTGGTAAGAGTTATGTTAACTAAGTAATATTTTGGATCTCTAGTAAAAGTTATGTTAACTAAGTATCATTTTGGATTTCTAGTAAGAGTTATGTTAACTAAGTATAATTTTTTATCTCTGGTAAGAGTTATGTTAACTAGTATCATTTTGGATCTCTGGTAAGAATTATGTTAACTAAGTAATATTTTGGATTTCTAATAAAAGTTATGTTAATTAATGTTAATTAAAATACATCTCACGTCGTTCAAACTGTTATTCTGTAACTGAGCTTAAGCTTAACTTAAGCAGAATGTATTACGTGCGACTCAAACAAAAGCTGTGTTTTCCATTGAATCAAACAGCAGGTAAAACAAACTTATTGGACAAGATGGATGCAACACTGGGTCATGTCTGCAGCTAAACCTGTCACTGGCCTCCAAAGTTCATTTATACTAGTGTCATTATTTACCTACCCCCAACGCATCAATACTTAATGTACGCCCGGCCGGTGCTCGGGAGATTGCAGAGGAGTCGAGGCAGATACGCTCTGAAATAGGACTCATTCCTATCCTGAGCGGTGCGTAGCATAACGCTGCTTGTAATACACGTCCGGTGTGAATTATCCTATTGATTGAAACAGAAAGTGATTCATACTGGGTGTACACACATATGTAGTTACGTTCTGGTGTAAATTCAAAGTTATTTTACTTTTACTTGAGTAACATTCTTTTGAAGTAACTCTTACTTGAGTAAAACTATTGGCTACTTTACCGACCTATGCTATGGTCCGGTGACCATAAATAAAGGACCACTGGCTTCTACATTGTTTTGTCTGCCATACAGTGCAAATACTGACATTGTGAGGGACCCATTGAACAACATTGTATCTTTGTACCTTCCACTAATCAAAGGGAAAAATGCAGTTTGGCCCATCACACTTCATGTTCGGGCTTACTCTGGGATCCCTATCCGGAGCAGTATTGAAGGTGCGAGTGGTGTAAATGGCTGCAATTTGATAAGACAACTCTTGAGTGGTGGTGCCGTGTGTCAGCCAGGTGCAGAATGATGGCAGGTCTCTGATGTGGGGTGAGGCATTAACCATGTCAGGGATTTGCAACGATCGCTCCTCCATCACCTACACCAGCACTTAGGCACTACGGTGGGGGCCAGGCGGGCTCCCCTGACGCCTGGCACTATTACAGTGATGCACGGCCGCTCATTCCTCATCTTACACGGGACGCACAAGACGATGACGGGGGTTGAGAAAGTCCTCTAAGTGTGATTGAGAGTTATGAGTATGTGCTAGGGCTCAAAGGGCAGTCCCTGTTGACCACCAGGGTCAGGGTTCAGCTCCATGCTAAAGGACAATCACAGATTTTATATTTGTGAGAGCACTGGGCTATTGCTAACACAGTGACATAAGAATGGTAACAAATAAGGGTAAGAAAAGTAGAAGTCAAAGTTATTATTCCAATGAAAAGCACAAAATACACTGAAAACACTGTTATTTCTATACAAGCAAATAATAATTCCATCCATCCATCCATCCATCTTCTTCCGCTTATCCGGGGCCGGGTCGCGGAGGCAGCAGTCTAAGCAGGGACGCCCATACTTCCCTCTCCCCAGACACTTCCTCCAGCTCCTC
>JAVQKC010187178.1:0-11945 GCA_036025475.1 Philypnodon macrostomus | reverse complement strand
CTGCCACTGAATTTTTTTTTTGAGTGGGGACATTTACGCCACAAACAAATACAAAAAAACATCCAGACAAATCAAAAAAAGTCAAATAGACCCTTCCCATGTTTATCATGGTTTGGGGGTGAGGCCTCTTAATTGCTCGTTAACAATATTAAAACCTTTAGAAATCACACGTCTGATTAAGGTGCCCGTTGGTGACAGTTGTAGCAGACGTATGGGGCAGACGTATGGGGCCGTTTCGCCAATATACACCTTGCTGTCGGGGACGACAGCACGGGCCTAGTTTTTTCAACTGGCTACCACTACTAGGTTTGAGTGAGGGGCTATTAGACTGCATTGAAGAGCAGGCTACATATTGGGAATACATTAACAAAATTCAGTAGCAACCACACAGACTATAATTTTAGTCAAATATATCAAATGTAATTTGAATGGACGTCAATGGCATAATGTTTTCAGTTTCAAAGTTATTTGCTGTCGTTGTGAGCTGCAGTAACATGTGAATGGGTCCCATGTGTGGGATTAATGAATTTGATCTCAACTCTTTTTAAAGGAGGTGTGAGTGTGTTCACACATTCAACCTCCTGTAAGACAGTGATGTGTGAAAGGGGCTCATGAGACATTTGCTCTAGACTTCATTTCAGTTCATTTGCAGAAGCCTGTAGTTCGCGCACAGAGAGGAGCAACATACTGACAGTTAAGACTACAAAATACACTTTATTAAGGGGTTCCCAAATCTTTTTACTGAGGGCCACATTGTCAAGAAATATTACCAAGGAGGGCCACTTGGTGAGGTGACCAACTTTGCTTAAACAAAAGTCCCCTTCGGTTTTATCTGGACACATGTTCTGGAAGGTTTTTCTGTTTAATGTGCCCCTATGGTATGACCACACAGAAAGGTGGTAATATATACACAATAAATGAGTCATGTGCAATAAAAAGCCATTCAAGCCAATGAAACAAAAAAATGGTGCTTTTGGCCCCCGGGCCATAGTTTGGACACTGAAGATAGTCCTTGAAATCTCAATTTTATATTGTTGTCGGCAAAAATGAAATTGGTAAATATCAAAATTTAACACCCACACAATCTACACCCAGCGGTTCTCAAACTTAAATCAAATATTGAAAATATTTCACTTTCCATTTAAATTAAGAACAAAAAGGGATTAATGTTGAATAATTAAGGACTAAATCTGGTCTAAACCAAGCCAAAAACAGAGCGAAGCAATGTTCTGTACATCAAGTCCCAGCCACTTTCAGCACTCTGAGCTAGGAAGGCAGAACTTTTGCTGATGATAATATTTTTATGGATTAAAATCAAACGTGGGAGTGTGTAGGATAAAACTCACAAAACTAATCAAGTTGTTTGGTAGGTACTTTTTCAAAACTTTCATTGCACAAACCCAACATGGAGCATATTACATTATGTTATATTTTTTTCAGCTGGCTACTACTAGGTTTGAGTGAGGGGCTATTAGACTGCATTGAAGAGCAGGCTACATATTGGGAAGAAATGTACATGATTCAGTAGCAACCACACAGACTATAATTTTAGTAAAAGGGCATAATATTTTTATTTTTGCTTCAAGGACTCACGTGACAGCCTATTGTGGACATTTGAACAGATATAACACTATTGACTAATGCACCTATGTGTCACCTCTCAGTTCCCACTGTGCATTGTAAATACTAACTTCTTCAAATTAGAATAGAGGGCTTGAAAGTGCCGTGGACTTGATTTAATATGTGTGATTCACTGATAACAGTGGATAAATAGGAAAGGTGGGCTGAAATATTGTGTATAGGCATATTAAGGTTGGTTAGGATTTCACTACTGCATGCTATTGTATTATGACTGAACCTTTGTGAAAAGATCTTGCAGTTGGGTTAAATAAAAAACTGTTCTTGCAGTTCAGTTTCAGCTATTTGGAATGTTTTGGTTTTTAACGTTTAAACAATAATTGCGATCGAGGCAAAATGTGCATAACTAGTGAGTAACTCATTAACTTTAAACCTGGAGTACCTGCTTAGCTCACATTTGACATTGTCAGTGAGGCATATTAGTACATTTTATTTTATCACTCTAGTTATTTTTTTAATTTAGGGGTCCTAAAAAGGGTCTAATGACGCCCTTGACTGGAACAAAACTGACTATATAAAGAAATTGGGTAAAACTCCTCCTCTCCAGCAGCAAGACATTTTGGACAATACCATGCCTCAAACGTTGTGTAGGCTATTGTAGTCCAAATAAAAAGAATTGTTATTGCCCATTGTTCTTTGTTGCTTAGAAACAACAGCCGCTCATTTTGAAAAGTGTCGAACAATCATTTCAGAACTGGGACCAAACCGTGCTTATGTCATTGACTGTAGTTTTAAAGTGTGGTGTAATTATACCATTGTGGAGCCAGTTGAGTTGATTATGTTGAAATGTCAAATTGGTAATTATATACCCATGTACTTTTGAAACCCAGGTGTAAGCCTGTGCTGTTATGCAGTGGTGTGGACTTCAAAGTCGTAACTTGGACTTGACTTGAGACTCTACATGGTCTTGAACACCTATGACTCTGGACTTAATGCAGTCCAGAAAGTCTGTAAATTTAAAAATATAGATAAAATTATAGTCTGGTCCTGTTCAAAGTGAAGCAGTGAGTGTGCCTCATCCATTACCAGAACTCTTACCTCTTCTGGACCCCACCTCGGAGTGCAGTTGGCAACGTTCAGCCATTAATTAATTGGTATTAAACGTAGAAGTACCATCCTCAATCCAGTTCAGTGTCTTCATGATATGTAACTGTCCAAAAAAGTTAAAAAAGGTCCAACAAAAACCTTTTGAGTTATTGTGTTCACAGCTTTAGATCATTATTTATTAATGAAATAATATTCAAGTACCAAAAACAAAAAAGTTAAATTTTAAACTGGCAATTTGATTTTGAGTTCGCGTTATGGGGGTGACTCCATAAATATATAACTCATTATAAAAAAAACAAAACATAATTTTATGATCTTTATTTAAAAAATATTGTTGTTTGATTTAGCTATACCTTTTATGTATTGGATTACCTGAGAGCAGAAAAATACAACATTAAAGCTGCACTACCTGATTTTCTTCCTTGTAATTTAGCATTTTTTTTTTTATTTACCCAGTCAATAGCACAGCATAACAGAAGTCATCTGAGGAAATAAATACGACTTTGAGAACTAGAATTTATCATGAATAATGTAAGGGAGCTAATGTTTTATTTCAGAATCCACAGCTTATTCAGCTAGGAGGGGTGCGCAAACTTAATTTCAGTATAAAAACAGGTACAAAAATGACTGAATCAAAACCTGGAACTCCTGAAGCTTGTGTTCTGCTGTACCTCATAGTTTGAGAACCATAAGTCTAACTATTTACAAACAAAATACATTAACAACATGGGCATACATATTGACATGTATAGTAGCTTTTAGAAAAAATATTGAGTCTTTTAATCGTTTAGTGCATGTAGTGGTATCATTTTTAAGTCATAAATGTAATCTTATCAGTGCCTGTTCCATTGGACACTTTTGTACTGGGGTCATGTTTCATGTTATGGTAATGAAGGTGTGATAGTGTGACATCATTGAAAGGATTCAAGTGTCAGCATGTGACACTGTTTTTGTTGGCCTGTTAACAAGATAACTCAAGAAGGAACAAGAATAGTAATGGATGAAGGAGGGACTTATTCATTTTTGCTGTTATAGACCAGGGATTGTGTACCTACAAGTACAGCAGGAATGACACCAACTCTTGCCACAGGGGTTCAGTACAATAAACAAAAAAAAAACAATCATATTTCCATACCATGACCAGATACACTCAAATAGTAATAACTGAATAAATAAGTATTGTTATTCAATATGTCTATTGGGACACTAACTGCATATGGTCAGCTTCAAAAGTAACTTGTTGCTTGCTCAGAGCCCGTTTTTCTATATTTCTATAATGGCATTAACTATAGACTTTCATGAGAATATAAAACTATTAATAAATCAATGACTATGTAGATCAATAATGAATGTGCTGGCCTCGGTCTAAATGTGGGACACGGCCTCAACCTGTGGGATACTAGATTTGAGCTGAAAATGGGAAGTGGGACATCTGGTAACCCTAGATTTCCATTATGCTATCTTGTATATCACAACATAGGAATGAATCGGTGATCTAACTGGTCTCTGTACAGTGGCCAAACAGGTTCCACAACATTTATCTTCCACCTCCACAGAGCTTTGCATTTGCACTTAGACATTACAGAGAGCAGTCTACCTCTTCGCATTTTGCCTTTTGAATTTCCATTTTTGTAACATGACCATTAGGAATTTCTCAATTCAATACGATGCCATAAACAGTAAGAACATTTTTACCAATGGGGATACTATAAGTGGCAGGATCATTCTGGAGGTTTCGAAGAAGACTAAAATTCAAGGGCTGATTTTTAGAGCCAAAGGGAAGGCTCAGGTTTGCTGGCATGAGCAGTATGGTCAATACACTCATATGGTTTACAGATCTTCAGAAAAATACTATGACATCCTACATCATATCCTGAGAGAGACCAGTCAAGATGGTAAGGGTTAAATTAATTTTGTTTATACTTTAGAGAAAAAATTAGGCATTTTAATCTTAACTTTCTTTCTAGGGACTGAAGTTGTTGGTCAAGGGAAACATGTGTTTCCTTTTTCTTTCTGCATTCCTGATGGGTAATATTTCTCTTTGTAAAGTGAATTACGACTACATGCTTGATACCTCATATTATATTATCTAAACTCAACTCCTAAATGTGGAATTCATAGGAAGATTCCACCAACTTTTAAATCCTCTGTCGGCAAAATCGTGCACAAGTTGAAAGCCGAACTGAAACAGTCCATGAAGCTGACCAAAACAGCCAAAACTCACTTTACATTTGTCCCAAAGGTGGACATGGAGATTCCTGGACTTCTGGTATGAAGGCATTCAAGCTTAAATGTGTTGTTGTTGGTGTTGGAAGTTTGAGTAACAAAAGTGTGTGTTTTTCTAGGAACCTCAACATGGCTACAAATATAAAACAATTAGTGCTTTTGGATCTGGGACTGTTGCAATTGATGTCCATACTGAGCGCCTGGGATACTGGCAAGGTAGGACATTTTATTTATATATATATATATATATATATATATATATATATATTATAGACTTACTGGTCACATTATTAGGTAGACCTATTTACCTAGCCTATGGATTTCATGCACATGCATCAAACCTGTTGGAAGTTCAAACTATCACCATCAAAGAAGAAGAAAGTTGATTTAGGGAATTTGACCATGATGATGTTGTTGGATGTATTTCACAAACTGGTCATACTGGGATTTTCACATGGCTGTGGTTTACAAAGAAAGCATTTTAAAAGATGTAATATCCCGTGAGCGGTCATTTTTATGGGTGAAAATAACTTGTTGATGCCAGAGGTTTGAAATAATCGAAAGCTCAGATAAACGACTGGTTACATTAAGCTCAGCAAAAGACCATCTCTGAACACACTCTTTGAAGCAGGTGGGCTACAGCAGCAGAAGAACACACTAGGTGCCACTTTATTAGGTACAAGGTCCACCTAATAATGTGAATATAAACATTTGCCAGTTTACTTCTATTGATACCTTGATTGGTTGATCACTAAACTCTTCATTTTGTAGGTGAGGCTGTGAAGGTCACAGTTGATATCAAAAACCAGTCATCCCGTGATGTGAAGCCTAAGTTAATCTTGTATCGAAAAAAGAGTTATTTTGCCCAAGGTCGTAGGAGAATGAATACAAAGAACATCCTGAAAGAGAAGTGTGAACCAGTGGCATCTTCTTGCAACAAAAGAGTGACCAAAGTGATCCCCATCTCACCAGAACTGCCCTCATCCATACTGAACTGTAGCATCATCAGACTGGAGTACAGGCTCAAGGTAATCAGACGTTTAACTTTACATTGGTATTATGGCAAAGTTGATAGAAAATACAGTTGAATTGGCCATATTTAAACTGTATATTACACAGTAGCTCTACCTCTACCTGTAGTTCTACCTCTCTACTAGAGAGTCTGAAATGATTATATCTATTTTTTAGCAGGTCACATATTTGCATCAATACAAAATATAAAAACATTTTGATATTTATTTCAAACCTGGTCCTCATTGAAAAAATTTAGACACACTGTATACGGGTTTTCTAGTTCAGTGAGCATAGAGCATTTACCCTTGAACTAGAGGATCAAAATAATGCTTGCAATGAACATATTTGAGTTCCTATCCCCAGCTATACATTTATATCTTTGCAGATCCACCTGGACATAAAATGTGCCATAGATCCAGAGATCAAGTTACCAATCGTAGTCCTGCCTGAGCTTAGCAACACTACAATGGGACCCTTCACCGACAACACATTTGTGAAAAATCAGCCGTCTAAAGTAAAACCATCTGAAAATTCAGCCCGAGCCTATCCCAGTCAGAGCTCAGCACAGCAGCAGTATCCAGCTGCCCAGTCTTCCGATGACCCTCCTCCCTATGGGGCGTATGCCATGTACCCCTCCCACCCTGACGAAAAGTACTGGACACAGTTTTAAGTGTTCACCGTGAATATTGGTTTCAGGAGAATTGGTTGCCCCTATTAAATTATTGTGAGGGAAATGTCTCTTTGTGTATGTCCCTGTGTCTGCGACTACTTGGCTACTGTTCAGATTTCACCCTGCTGGAGTAAACTTAAATACATGTATGTACAAATATTGTCTCTTTCTTCGATATCCATTTGTGGAATTATTCACACATATGTTTTCTCTTAAGCTACTATGTACTCTTTATCTATTTCATTGTTATTATTAGTGTTATCCACAAAGGGCAATGCTAATGCCTATGTTATCTTGTGTTCGTCATCATGGAATGTGTTGCGAAATCAGGTCATGTGACGGTTGTAAAACCGTAATAAAAAGACTGTTAGTGTAATGTTAACCAGCACTCAAGAAATCCATTGGCAAAGAAAATGACCTTCGAGGGCTTTTCTATTGAATATGCTGCAAACAATGCAGATCATGTGTTTTCAAGTGGAGACACCATCACAGGAAGTGTGGTGCTGGAGCTAATCAAAGAGACTAAAATTGAAAAGCTCTCAATAAAGGCAAAAGGAAAAACATCTGTGAAGTGGACTGAGCATTATGGACCTAGACTACACATTACGTTTAGTTCAAAAGAGAAGTACTTTTCCATACAAAAATATCTGCTGGAAGAGACAAGACCCGGTAAGTTCATTTTTAAGTTATTCTACAATGTTGTTAAAAATTCTTAACATATTTTTTGCTTTCACAGAGTCTAAGGTGCTACCTGCGGGAAGGCATGCCTTTCCATTTACCTTTGACATACCTAACATGTAAGTATTATATAAGTATATTATTACCTTCACTTAAGATTCTGACTTTTATTTGAACTTAAACCGACCCTCATCATTTTTGCAGGGATCTACCGTCTTCCTTCAAGGGGAAACATGGTAAAATCGTTTATATGCTTAAAGCCAGAGCGAGCCGATCTATGAAAATGGACCGCAAAGCAAAGGAGGAGTTTTTTGTTCTTTCAAACGAGGACTTGTCCACGCCTGACCTACTGGTAACCTTTCTTTATGGTCCACAATCATCATAGGTAATTGTTTAGGCATTTATTAGAGAACACACAGTCTTTCTGATTGGAGTCTGCATGTCCTCTCCGTGCTACCGTGGGTTCTCTCCAGGTTTCTCCCACCACCTATAGACATAGTTAGGAGAATTAGTGAATCTAAATCGGCCATATTCAATGAACGAGAGCGTTAATAGTTGTCTGTCTGTGTATGTCTCTGTGACAGCCTTTCAATCGCCTGGCCATTGTCTATAGGGTGTACTCCACTTAAGGCCCATAGTTGTCAGGATATGAATGAATGGTTAATACTCTTTTGTCTGACAGAAACCTCAGTATGTACGAAGTGAAAAGAGTAGTAAGTTGCTGTCTTCTGGAGATGTGCAACTCAATGTCCACACAAAGCAGATGGGATACCTGCAAGGTGAGAAACATTGTATTTCCTCAGAATAAAGACAACATTACTTCAAACCTTGATGATGTAATGAGTGAACTAATATTGCCTTGATTTCCAACCAGTCAGAGAATCCCAGTAGAGCATCAATTTTTGCAATATTCAGTGCACCAGACATCCTAGTTCTCATCACAGGCCAGGGGAGGGACTAAAGTGAAACTCGACTGCTATTGGTCAACTTGGTATCCCTCAAAGTCTCATCTGAGGCCAGAAGAGGGACTAAAGTAAAACTCGACTACTATTGGTTAATTTGGTATCCCTCAAAGTCTCATCTGAGGCCAGGGGAGGGACTAAAGAGAAACTTGACTACTATTGGTTAATTTGGTATCCCTCAAAGTCTCATCTGAGGACGGGGAGGGACTAAAGAGAAACTCGACTACTATTGGTCAACTTGGTATCTCTCAAAGTCTCATCTGAGGCCAGGGGAGGGACTAAAGTGAAACTCGACTACTATTGGTCAACTTGGTATCCCTCAAAGTCTCATCTGAGGCCAGGGGAGGGACTAAAGTGAAACTCGAGTACTATTGGTCAACTTGGTATCCCTCAAAGTCTGATCTGATGTTGTTGTAGAGGCCAGGGGAGGGACTAAAGTGAAATAATAATTATGACAGATTTCCTAAAAATTCGGAAAACTACAGACTACACCTTTAATGTGATGTTATAGGCTGATTAGCAATTTAAGATTACAGCAGGTAAATAGGTGTACCTAATAAAGTGACCAAAGAGTGTATTACGGATTAACTAATATTTCATTGTTTTGTTGTTTTTTTAAGGGGACAATCTTGAAGTCAGAGCTGAAATCATCAACAACTCAAAGTCCACGGTCACCCCCAAGTATTACCTGTATGAGAAGCAGTGTTTCTATACAAAAACCAGGAGGAAGGTCTACACTAAGGATATCCTAAAGGAGAAGGGGACACCAGTGGGCCCTAGGACACAAGTCAACGACACCAAAGTGCTGCAGATCCCACAACTACTCCCTGCAACCTTCCTCAACTGTCCCATAATCAAGCTGGAGTACAGGCTTAAGGTAACAACATTATTCAACAGTTATCTCATGTGAATACGGCTGAAAAACCTAAAAGCCTACGTTCTATTTCTTTGACATATTAGACAAAGTTAGCAGAAGAACTAAATTATATATTTTTTTGGTATAAATGTAAGCAAAAGATAATAAAATGATTGGCGGTGGCGCAGTGGGTAATCGGTCCCCCTGAAACCAGAGGGTTTGAATCCCCGCCATATACTGTCATTGTGAGACTGGGCATACATGAAGTCACTTTTTGCCATAGACTTCCATAAAAAAACGATTTCAAAATGTGGTTACTCACGCTCACAGCATATTTTCAGCTAAAAGAATGAATTTTAATATGAAAACTATGAAAAAAATATGATTGAAAATATTGACGCTATGATCGTGAGTTACCACATATAGCTGATTAGCCTCCATCGAGCTTTTCAAATCTTAATGGCAAAAATGAATGGGATTTTTACTTCCGGAACCAGAGGGTTAGCAGGCACTGTTGCGCTCTATTGCCTATGAATGAATGTGGTTGTGTGATTGGTGTTTAGTGCAGGGCTAATTTTTCCTTTCTCCTTATTTTCACTAATGTATTATTACATTTAACTCAATAAGGACATTTCCAGTGGTATTATGGCAGGCTAAAGAGCTCATTCTAAACTTTAATTTGACAAATTAAGCTCCTTATTCTCCCATGTGTGTCTTTACAGGTGGTCCTGGATGTATCCCTTATAGGTAACCCACAGGTGAAGTTACCAATCATTGTATTGAGAGAGTCCAAGATGCTGGAGGAGAAGATGCAAAGAGACAATTTGTTCAGCTAGCTCTTCATGAAGTGTCTCAATGGTCTGTGATGTTCTGATACCGTGTTATGTATTAGATGGAAATGATCAGATGAAATGTGTATGTATAATTAAACATATGTATATTATAAACATGAATTTATTCTATATTCTGAACCACTATTGCCCAATTGTTAGAAAATAAACTAGGCTGTTTACAAGGCAATAAAAACCATATGTGTTGAAGCACGTACTGCACTTTGTTCCTCCTCCCTTCGTTTAGATAAGGGCCAGAATTGTATTTATTTATTTATTTTATTGCTTTATTGTTTTGTATTCTTTCCACCATAAGAATTCTTCAAGTTAAATTTACTCAAATGACTTGATAGGGGCACATTAACATATTTTTTTACAATATCATTCAGAATTAATCACTAATTCATCAATAACTATACTAATTCATAAATAACTATACTAATTCATAAATAACTATACAATGATGCTTATGCTTAAAGATCAAAAATGGTTTGTGTCAGCCATGCGAGGAACTGACCACTGAGTACCTCGCCTACGGCCCATAGTTGTTGGGATAGGCTTCAGTCGAATGTGATTTAGCTGCACATATGTATAGTTTCACTTCTGTATGTCACAGAATAGGACTCTTCAACGCTGCCATAAACATTAGCCTATGTACATTTGTTCTACTGACTGTTCTACTTCCTACTACCTAATAAATACACAATACGGTCCATTATTACGATCAAGCTGCAAGCAGTTGAAGCAGTCTATTTGTTGGTTGTTGGTTTGATCTTACACTAATCAACATCGCCCTCGTGTGGCCAAGGTGAAAAAGACACAAGGGAAGGACAGGGGAAAATCACAGGTGCCCAGAGTACAGTAAAACTGATCAGTGGGGTTAGAGAATACTGTACTTTAAATGAATGATTGTGATGCTCTGTGTTGAAAAGGACAGAGGGAATAATAGACTACACCATTCATAATTTGATCTTCAACATTAAGTCACATATCTACTGTGAACCAAAAGAAAAATGTGACGCAACTTTAATATAATTAAAAAAATATAAATTCATTAAATGTTTTCGGTATCGTTTGTCCGCCTTTGCTCTGATGGACAACTGCCCACTCTCCCACTGAGACCAGGTGCCCCTCCACAATCCACATCTTAATCATTCCCGATCCCAGTGATGAACAACAACAAGCCACAAGTGAATTCACCATCGCTGAGACTGCTGCTGAGGTAGTCAATGTAATAAATTAGGTTTTATAAGATATACTTAAAGACTTCTCACATCAAGTTCCACCGCAGTTATTGAGCTACAAAGAGCCTAAACAAGGACTAACCCCACCAGGACCAATGCAGTGTTGATACATTTCCTTTTGTGATTGTACATGACCATCGATCAGATTAGTCCATATAATTACACCAAAGTAGAAAATATTTGGCTTTTCAAGTATCAATAGTAATTTCTAGTATTTCTAACGGAAATAGGCCTTAATCAGTACTATACCAGGACTAAACAAGGACTATACAAGGACTAAACCAGGCCTAAACCAACACTAAACAAGAACTAAACCAGGACTATACCAGGACTAAACCAGGACTAAACCAGGACTAAACCAGGCCTAAACCAGGACTAAACCAGGACTATACCAGGACTATACCAGGACTATACCAGGACTAAACCAGGACTAAACCAGGCCTAAACCAGGACTATACCAGGACTAAACCAGGACTAAACCAGGCCTAAACCAGGACTAAACCAGGACTAAACCATGCCTGAACCAGGACTATACCAGGACTAAACCAGAACTAAACCAGGACTAAACCAGGACTATACCAGGACTAAACCAGGACTATACCAGGACTAAACTAGGACTAAACTAGGACTAAACCAGACCTAAACCAGGACTATACCAGGACTAAACCAGGACTAAACAAGGCCTAAACCAGGACTAAACCAGGACTAAACCAAGACTCGAAATTTAACAAGGCTACCACAAGAACCACAAGAATAGAGCCCAGGTCCCCGGTACCACCA
>JAVQKC010187173.1:0-17052 GCA_036025475.1 Philypnodon macrostomus | reverse complement strand
CATGCATTGGGATTTCTGGATTTTTCCTTTTAGTTTATCTCTCTCACAGTGGACATGCACCTACGATGAAAATTTCAGACCCCTTCATGACTTCTAAGTGGGAGAAATAGCAAAATAGCGAGGTGTTCAAATACTTGTTTTCTTCACTGTAACTCTGAACTTATTTGGGGCTTTTTTGGAGTAAAAATCTTTAGAAATAGAAATATTGGAGGGTATATGGCATTAAAAATTATGCATTATGCAACTCCAGTCATCAGTCTCCTCCCATCATTCACAGACATGCATGGTGAATCGTGACTCTTAAATTAACCATTGCGGCTGAGTGAATAATCATCTGCCATCGTTTATTTGTTGATTGTCCTGGGTGTAACCATCTCATGGCCACAGCAACCGTAACAGTTAAACTCATTTCAAATTAATTCAAAATACTTTGCTATTGATATTTAAAAAATGTATAATCTTTGAATGTAACCCTGTTTATTGTTTATTCTTCTCAGGATTCTCCTATAGGTATAATGATGGTTCACTGGTTGACAGCCTGATATAACTGCTGAATGTAAAGCAATGACACAGTGTTTGTTCCTCCTCAGGCTCACTTCGTGTCCGCTCTGACAGTGGTGTTTGTCAACTCAAAGTCACTGTCTTCCATCAAGATCGATGACACTCCCGTGGATGATCCATCCCTCAAGGTGCTGGTTGCCAACAACAGTGACACGCTCAAGTTGTTGAAGATGAGCAGCTGTCCTCATGTCTCCCCGGCTGGTGACTACAGCACCACTCATTCATTCAATAATTTTCCCTATTAGGACCACCAAAAATGTGTTGTGTTGAAATAACTTAATTTTAACAGTCACATTTTATTCATGATTTCCTTAGTTAGAAGTTGATTTTGAAGCAATTTTAACTAGTAAAAAAAAAATTCAGCTTAATGAACTAGCACACAAATATATTCAATATGGTTAGGGAATACTGGATTTTTGTCTGTTATTGTGCTGCCCTATTTCAGACCCATGTAATTCTAGGTCAGAGGTATTCATCATGTAATCTTATGTTCGCAGGGATCTTGTGCGTGGCTGACCAGTGCCACGGGCTTAGGGAGCTCGCTCTGAACTACCATCTTCTGAGTGATGAGCTTCTGCTGGCCCTCTCCACTGAGAAACATGTGAACTTAGAGCACTTACGCATTGATGTTGTCAGTGAG
Source organism: Philypnodon macrostomus (assembly GCA_036025475.1). NCBI lineage: Eukaryota > Metazoa > Chordata > Actinopteri > Gobiiformes > Eleotridae > Philypnodon > Philypnodon macrostomus. Next base: position 15,851 of record JAVQKC010187173.1, on the reverse strand, counting down.
AACCCCAGCCAGACACACTTCCACACCATAAAGAAGAGCAGCTGGGAGGCCTTGGTGCGGCACTCTCCAAAAGTCAACATCGTCATGTACTTCTTTCTCTACGAGGAGGAGTTCGAGCCCTTCTTTCGTGAGGAGACCCCTGTCACTCACCTGTACTTTGGCCGGGCAGTGAGCAAAGAGATGCTGGGGCGTATTGGACTGAACTGCCCACGGCTGGTGGAGCTCGTGGTCTGTGCCAACGGTCTGGAGCCCCTGGATGAAGAGCTGATCCGAATCGCCGAGCGCTGTAAAAGCCTGACCGCCATTGGTTTGGGTGAGTGTGAGGTGACATGCAGTGGCTTTGTTGAGTTTGTGAAGATGTGCGGAGGCAGGCTCACTCAGCTGTCCATCATGGAGGAGGTGCTGATCCCAGACAGCACTTACAACATGGAGCAGATCCACAGCGAGGTGTCAAAGCATCTGGGGCGCATATGGTTCCCTGACATGATGCCCACATGGTGAGGTAACAGCAGGGACTATGAGCCAGGCTTGGCAGGTTACAGTATAACTAGGGGTGTGCGATATGGCAATAAAGGATTGCATCGTGACATGAAGTTATGACGATCTGCTAATCTGGGAAGATCCCTGAATCGTGCGTTCTACTGTGCATTTATTTATGCTCTGCTCTGTCTTCACCGTCATTTGTACTGTAAAAAAATGATTGGATGTACATTCAATTTGTAGTTTAAAAGGTTTTATGGAGACTCCGATAGCAGTAGTCTTCTCAGTGAGACAATAAATACTAAGTCAATTAAACTCTTGGCTTAACCCCTAACTATATCTACACAATATACAGGGTTACACAACTGGTATCAGTGTTTATCTTTTAACACTAAAATGATCAGTGCAGCTTGTGCTTTTCAATTGCCTATTAAAGATTGGGTTAGATTAGGCTCTGTGGGCTTTCGGACATTGTACTCTAGTAAAGCCTTTTATTAATCTGTTTGTAATGTAGAGCTTGTGTTTATTCAGACAAAAACAAGTGGCCTGAAATGTTTAAAATCCATGTCATCGGTTATGATATAGTCAATCATTAGCTTATTAGACATTGCATCTTCACAGCGGTATATATTTATAATGCTTATGAGTTCAGAGTATGGTTTCCACCTGTAAATAATTTAGTTTTTTTGCATTTTACTTTTTATATGCTACTTTCTACTTTGTTATATTTGTCACAGAAACTAATTTTGAAGTATTTTAATGTAGCGTAATAGTAATTACAGTTTCAAATTGTTGTTCACAAAAGGACACTGAGGATTGATGTCTTGACATATTTTTCTAACTTTCTGTATGTGTGTGCAAACATCATTTGTTTATATGGGCTCAAAGTATATGCAACACAATCTAGGAAGAGTTGGCAAAAGTTTTCTATAATGATATATTTGTCACAATTGAGTACAAATCCTTTGAGGCTGAAATGTGGGTTTTTTTGTCCCGTTTGATCTTTGTGCAGTTGTGAAGTTCAGACACTAGAGGGCAGCAGTGATCTTATTGGAGGCAGCGTGATCTTACGTAACCGCTGCTGCTGTATAATGAAGGAGGCCAGTGCATTTGCATAGGACACTCTGTTTTTCACAAGCATCACTGTAGCTCTGTGGTGTTTCTGATGAGTGTTCTCCTGCAAATAAAAAACGACCGAACATGTACATATCCAGGAACTGTTGTTTTTCAGCAGCGACGTTTAAAAGTGTCACTTGAATGAGGGTTGACTTGAGTCTACTGAACAGACAGGCCCTGGTTTCCTGCTAAGCTCATAACAAAACAGGATAATCAGGCCAATCAAGAAATCATCACTTGAGATGTGGGAAAAACAACAAGATAACACTGTAACAAATGCCTCAGATTGTTCACAATATTGTCAATAAATAATATACGTTTAACATTGTCCAGTGATCTTTTTCTCAATTGTGTACAGTTCTGTGATTGCTGTCTGTGATTACATTAAGCGTGAACTCATCATCATCCATAATGTCTTCATCTCCTAAAGTCTCTATTGTGACAGGTGTAGGTGGGTCGGAGAAGTCTGAGTTTTTGTTCTGCACCCCGCCCCTGAAGCTCCTCCACTCACGGATCCAATTGTCCCGTGCAGAAGGCTCCAATGTGTCCAAAAACCTGGCCTGAACAATCGGGGAGGGGGCGATCGAGTTCTTCATCACATGAAACAGGTACCTGGGGGAACGAGAGGAGGGTGGTGAGAAAGTAGGCCAGTGGAAAAAAAAAATGTGTCTCTTTGATGTAAATCACAGCATTCCCCACTAAATATCAGCACTTTGAGAGGCAGCATTGTGCAGGAGAGGAAGACTGCAGTCCTTTATGACCTTGACAATTGAAATGATTTTATTATCTGCAATCTTTGCGTCACAAGTGAGGAGTCTGCAAAACCAGGAGTCCTCGTAGAGTAACAATATTGCATAATCCTTATAAGATGGCTGTATGTTTTGTTAATTTGGTTTTATTTTTTGTTTAGTGCATTTACAGGGATGTAACATCAGGCAGTGCAGCTAGTGCAACTGCCATGGGGCCCAGGAGGTGAAGGGGCCCCATATTGACAATATTTATTTTCTTTTTTTTTACCAGGTTATTACATTTGGAGAGTTGAATATTTCAAATCAAAACCATATTTATCAATGAAAAATACAAGTGGTTTTAAATACAAACGTTTAAACTATTAAGGTGCAATCAATATTGACATCTATTGGATTGCTAAATGTGTTTGTTTTGTATTGTGGCCCATTCCACAAACTAGAACTGAGGCCCCTCATTACCACCTCACTGCACTGTGCAATTAATATGATCTTTTTAAATATTGTTTACAAATTACACCATTTTAGTAACACATGATTTCCAGACCTGGGCAGTAGTGCCACCACAGTACTGATGAGGCAGACCAGGTAGAACATGGGATCTACCATCTGGGCCTGAAGATTCCGGTATCCGCTGTAGTTAAGGTACATGGTGCCATAAGCCAACGTCACAGTGAAGTACAAGGCCACACTGCCCAAAATGATCAGTGCATGCACCCACGTCTGGAAAACAATTAAGTGAAAATATAAAACAGTTGAAACAAAAAACATTTCTAAAAGTCAGAAACTGGTCTTAATCCATCAATACAAAACATACCCAGGCTTTGATCTCGATTGACAGGTGAAGCAGGATGGTAAACAGAGAAATGGTGTTCAAAGGAGTTCCAAAGGCATAAATGTCGATGTCTGAACCTCTGTAAGTCTAAAGGGAAAACATGAATCCATTTATTTTTATGAATGTTTCAAACTAGTGTTGACTTTACTACAAGCTTTTCTCACCAGGTATGGTATGAAGAAGGCCACTAGACTTTGGTAAAAGGCATCAAGCATTGACATCCAAAACATTAAGAAATTGTATTCCTGAACACAAAAAATGCATATGTAAGTTGTATATGTAATACATGAAAAGTTAAGTTACATTATTTTATTTTTAATATTTGACTGACCCCTGCACCCTGGCCCATCCTGTATAGTTCAGGGAGGCCAAGTAGCATTTCTGAAGACACATCTTTGTCCATAATCCCAAACATTATAGGTGGGAGAGAAGTGAAGATAAGATTGAAGAAAATCATCAGCCAATGGTCAATCATCGAATTCGCAGTGAAGCCACAAAAGAATTGGTACCAGAAAAGCAGGTTCACATTGGCCTATAAAAGAAAACAAGTATAATAGCTCATATACATTACTATGTTTTATTTAGTGTAAAGGTTTAGAAGCAAAACTAACTGCATTTTTGTAGAAGAAATAAATGATCATATTCGCCAGTCGGCTGTAGCACCAGTGTCCATGAACAAGAAGCAGTTTCTTTAAATGTTTGAAGCGAGAAATAGCAAAGTCACTGGCCATGACTGCCTGTGGGTGGGGACAAAGAAAAGCAGTTTTGAAGATGATGCGAGAAGAGCATGATATCTTAAAAAGTACAAAACAGCCTGACCTGCATCCCCTCCTGCCCGGATATCCCAATGCCAATGTCAGCCGCTTGAATCATGTTGACGTCATTAGCTCCATCACCTGAGATCAGAGAGGGGAGAGTTAGTTGCAGCAGAAAAAAAAACAGCTTTATATTTTACTGATAATAAAAGAGATGATGGTTAAAAGCTGTAGCCTGGAAGTGTCCTAAAATAAACTTAGATTTGATGTTGCTGTAGAGGCCAGGGGATGGACTAAAGTAAAGTCCAAGGCCAGGAAAAAAGGTTTAATTTTTCTTTTGATGTTCCAATTTATTTCTACACTCATCTGCTCTAAGGTTGATAAAGTGATGGTCTTCCAAGCATATGTATATTCTCTATATACATTTTTGTAATAATTAGTTATTTCATATACTCTTATCTTTCTTAAACCAGACTACCCATTCCTTCACTGCAAAGTCAATGATTGGATAAGAAGCTTTTTGCCTTAACACATGTGCAGAAATGTGAAATAAAGATGGTCTTATAAAAAATATATAATATAATAATATAATAAAGATGACTGATAGCATTGAGCCATTTACACACTGCTATTATCATCACTGTATCTTACCAACAGCGAGCGTCATGACCTTGAGTTTTTCTCGGATCAGCTTCACCACATCGCTCTTCTGAAGCGGTGTGACCCTACAGCACAGCACCGAGCGGCATCGTTTGGCCAAGTCCACGAAGCGATCTCGTAGGTCTGGAGACATCATCATATCCAGGGTCCGTCCATCTATCACCAGTGAGATGGCTTGGGTGGTGTCTACATTACGGGGGTCATTTCTGTATCTTCTTACTTCTTCCAATGTGCAGTCCAGAATGGATGTGCAAGTGATCTGGGATATGATTCAGAAATAAGTGGCCTACAAAGAAATACACTGAAAAACTCTTATTGGCCAATTTATTAGGTACACCCCAAGTGGCTATCATCAGTTTCAAGTTTGTTGTCAATCTGGTAATGGTTGAATTAGAAAAGGTGTTCCTAATAAAGTGGCCAGTAAGTGTATATCTGATCTGGTAAACTTCTAGTGCTATTGCAGTTTTAGTCATCTCATTGTTATGGGTTACCTATTAGCCAACAGCAAACAACCAATACAAGTCATTCTAGCCAATTTAATCCATGGTTTGCAGTTGCATGTAATTGGCTACAGCAGGATAATGACTGTAGGTGTGTATCCCCCTGGACTTTCTTACCATGGTAATCAAGTTAGCGTGATAAAAATAGTGCATCACCAATATGCCCCGTTATGTGACAAGATAGGAGGGGTATTTCCTCCGAGAGCTGGATATTAGACTGCTAATTAGACATCAAGGCATTAGTTATTGTGTTGGGGCAAGCTAGCTTCATTCATCATCATGAACAGTCCCGCCTGAAGTGAACCAGACAGCCCCCTTTGCTCCGAAAGCTGCCCTGAGAAGGTTGGATGTTGTGTTGTGATGTTTAGAAATGTGTCCTAAAATAAGTACCCAAAGCTATCTTCAGTGGTATTTCAATTGCTGAAAATTGAAAACAGCCCAAAGTCATAAATAGGCAGCTCGTGTTTTCTTTATGTACACAGTAGTATTTTCCAATATTCTGTATTTTAGTAACACTCATGCTCAATGCTCACCACTATTTACTAGTAATTTGCAATAATTATAGGTTTTCCAATTGAATAGTGCATATGTGACTTTATAAAGAGGTGTTGAATAGTCCTATAGTGTCAGACAGGGGCCTCCTCACCTTGTTTTTGCAGCTCATGTTAATCACCAAGTCCTCTTCCTCCAGCAGCCTGCAGGCATAGCCGATGTTGACAGCTGTCTCGGGCTTGTCTCCCGTTAGCACCCACACCTGGATCCCAGCCTCCCGCAGAGCCACGATGGTGTCCGGAACGTTGTCCTGAAGACGGTCCTCCACGCCTGTCGCCCCTGAGAAATTACCAGAGAAACCCCACTCACTCCAATTATAAACATACAGCACACAGACACAGACATGAGGATGTGTCTTTACCCAGCAGCGTCAGGTTGGTTTCAACCTGAACAGCTGAGTCCATGATGAGCTGCTCTCTGTTTTCTATAGCAACCAGAGCCTTGTGTCTCTTAACTGCCCAGCTCTCATACTCACTGTCACTCAACACCTGCAGCACAAACAACATGATGGTAAAGGAAAACTCAGACCTAGTGAACACATGTAGTGAGTGTATACATGTAGTGAGTGTATACATGTAGTGTATACATGTAGTGAGTGTATACATGTAGTGAGTGTATACATGTAGTATATACATGTAGTGAGTCAACACATGTAGTAGTAGTGAATACATGTAGTGAGTCAACACATGTAGTAGTGAATATAGTACATATAGTACCCTTTTAGTGATGCAGAGAGTACGCAGCCCTTCTTTAGCATAGCAGTCCAGGTGTTGTTGAGTATCTGAGGTTATGATCTTCAGATTTCCACTATGTTTTTCTGTAACATTTAAAACGATTTGTGCTTATATTATATACTGGTATACAGATATATTTATATTTCTCAGATGTAGTGTTTGACTAACCTCCATAAGGTGTGCCCAGAAGCTCCATAATAGCATAGTCTGCTCCCTTCGTATACAGGATGTACTGTTTGGAGATAGGGTGCTGCACCAACACAGACATCCTCTTTCTGTTGGAGTCAAAGGTCAAGGTGTCCAACACCTCAAACGTCAGCTGAGCCCCTGATGGGAGCCTGACCGTCACACTGTCAGGTGTCCGCGACAGCAGGATGAAGCCATATGCCTTGGCCACATGCACTAAGGCAGCCTCGTCTGGACTCTCTGCCTCATAACAGAGCTTATCTGTGAGCACAGAAGGGGGACTGCCCTGTGGTGGGACATGGAGGGAGCATGTCTGTGTCTCAGATGTCCCTTGTTCAGTCAGGTCTATGGGCGAGTCCTCGGAGGTGGTAAAGCTCCTTTTACGTGTCCATGAACTTAAGGTGTCCCGCATTGAACCAGCTCTCCTCATCAAACTGGACAGAGTGTCCAGTGAGTTACTGGTCTGACTGGGCTGTAGGAACTCGGGGCTCTGAAAACATACAGTTATACAAAATTACAGTGTTCAAGCTATTTTCTTTCTGTACTGATGGGACAACCACAGGAAACGCGTCACAGTCCCTGCATAGCCACATCTCAGAATGACTAATTTGTGAATCCTCAGAAGACATAGAGGAAAATCAGCACTGACCACTCGTGCAGAGAAAATGTTTTAAAATTAAACTAAATCTGAGCCTGATCAAATGAATACAGAATACAGTTTCCTTTCTCCTAGAATATTTATCAGCATGTCTGCAGAATGTAGACACCGGTTTGTGTTTTTAAAATCTTTACAACACAAATATCAGCTAAACTATCATACACTGTTTCCACAAGTTTGTCTGTACGGCATTTTATGAACACAAATCCTGCTGCATCTTTCCCTCGCACTGTGTCCTCCATCTCCACTTCATCTGAGCACTCACCCTCTGTCTCTTTGCTGTTGCCATGGAAACCACCACAGTGTTGCAAATGGCGAGAGCCAGAAAAAAGTCCAGGTAGGCATCTATCTTCTCTACCCCCCTGATCTGCTGCAGGAGCTTCTCATCCGGGATCACCTCAGTTTCCTGTTAGTGGGGAGACAATTACTTTTTCACATGTCTTTTTATATACATATGAATGATTGAATATATGACATAAGGGCTAGGCCCATATTGTCTGCATACTGAGACTTAAATAAAGCATCTTTGCTAAGCACCTGCGCTGAAAACCTTGTTGGAAAAAATAAAAACTGTTTCCATCTCAGGCTGCCACTCTCTGCCCCGAGGACAAAAATAGACTGGAGCTAGTGAACTGTATATGAAGGAGACAGTCGTGGCTGAACTATAGTGTGCATTTACAGTGTCAGTGGTCAGTGCCAAACGGTGCCCAGCACGACCATATGTCCCGTTACACAGGCCACATGGAGCCAAAATGGATGTGCCCCCAGCGGCTTCACCGTCTGCACCGTATGGGGACAGGTTTATGAGGCGGATTTAGGTAAAATATTAGTAATGTTAACTATTTTGAATGTGTAGTAAGTGCTGTTTGACAGTATACAATTGTATATTGTTTTTCTCTGAAGGTTTGCCTTGATTAAAACTTACAGAGGTAATAACGATATTTACAGCCTTTACAGCCAACACTATATTGACTTTTTTCATGTCTTACCAGTGGGCTGCTGAAGGCCACATTATTATGGACATTCTCTTTGCTTCTGCACTTCTTTCCTGCGTGTTGTTGTTTCTTCTCTTGAGCGTTTTCAGAGTTTATGGACCAGGCAGGTTTTGAGGTCTGAGCGCGCTGGCTGAAGATGACATCTTCATCCTCGTCAGGCTTGTTAATGACGGCTAAACGAATAGCTGGAAACACAGAGCACTAAGTGTTACATGAGTGACTTGCTAACTTAACCTTAAAAAAAAAAACTCTTAATAGCCATAAAACTGGCATTAGCCTGAACATGATATATTTGCTATGGTCAAACACTCTAAATAGATCAGAGGCCGTATTTACTGTATAAAGAAATTAGACATCTTTATTTTAATTTTTTTGCAAGACTAGGAAATTAGGAAACAATATTTTAGTTCTCTCTTTTTCAGGAAATCTGTTTAATACATTTGAAATACTCACCAAAAGCAGCAATACATACGTATGTGATATGCATGAATACATATGTAAATATGTAATAATGGACACAATAAACAGCAATGCTTTGTTAATAATAAATAACTAGTTACTAATCCTTAAGTATTCAACTACTACTTCACTGAGTGTCATTATTGTTCTTCTTTTATATAACATACTAACACTCTTACCGTTCTCCTTGTGAGGGTACTCTTTGCCCATAATGGAGCATCGGCGAAACACCATCTTGTTTTCGGTGAGTGTTCCCGTTTTGTCTGAAAAGATGTACTGAATCTGCCCCAGGTCCTCGGTGATGTTCAAGGACTTGCACTGAATTGTAGCATCTGTCTCTTCATCGTACAAATCCAAGTCTTTAGTGATGAAGTAAATCTGACCAATCTTCACCAGCTCAATGGACACATACAGGGAAATGGGAATCAAAACCTAAAGGAGAAAAATGACAGAAGGATAATATATAATTTACATATATAGTCAATACCCATTTCACCTGTTTTTTTCTGGATAAATAAAGCTTTTTTTGCCTTAGCAACTCAAGCAAGTATTTCAGGAGATTGAAAGCATCATAGTAATACTGTTCCATTTATATCTAGAGAGTGCTTTAGAAATGAGTCTATTATTATTTCACTCCACAATCACAGTTCAGTGGTAGTAATTGACCTCTATAAGCCACATCTGCCCTGAGACAGATGGACACAATATTCACACTAATACTTAATGTACATACATTGGCAAAGAGGGTGAAGTGACTTGCCCATGGACACAACAATAGTATGTAGGGGTTGAAGTGAGAATTGAACACCCAACCTTCTGGCAAGTGGATGATCTGCCGTACCACCTCAGTGCCCCATGAGATCTATTAATACGCACTTGTAGACCCCTTTTATGACCAAAAGAAGCACTACATTACCAGAGAAATGAAAAACAGAACTATAGAGTACCTGTAAGAGGATGATCATGCTGAAGAACTTGTAGAAACTTGACAGACTGGGCTCGTCCAGGTGACCATCATTCTGGGGGACCAGGTAAAGGGGCACAGTGGGCATCTTCACCAGCCAAAGGTAGTGACCTGTATGTGTGAGGACAGGGGATTAATCACAATGCCTGTCCCCTGATTGGGGAGATAAACTCGCATGTGCATTGATCAATAGTATAGATAAAGTTATGTAGTTAATGACTGACCTAGTGACCCGACAATGCACATGGCGAAGAGTAAGAGGATGCAGAAAAAGACGTCTATGTTCAACCTCCGCTCCAGTCGACTTCGCTTGTATCTCGGACCTTTGTTGTTGAGCATGGACTTGGTGTCCTGGCCTAAAAAGGTGCACCCGGACAATCATGTAAAAAAAAAGAATGATAGTAATCTTTTGAATCTGCAAAGGTTATCGTTGTAAAATCGGTGATGACTACTGTAATGTTAACCCTATCTTGAGTCTATGTAGACAGTGATGCTAATTGTGGGAACCTATAGCATATCCCAGCAATTATGAGCTTATACAGGGTACACCCTGTACAATGACCAATTACTCACAGGGCTTGATTGTCATTACAATCACTACTGCATTTATAAGAAGAACAATTAGAATGGAAAACCAGTGGCAATGTTAAAGCTAGTGAATGCATATTCATACCTGCATACACCACAAAGCCAATTGCATTCTCTGTATTTCTGACTGTGCAGCCTCTCAGCAGCAGATTTGCGATCCCAGCACCAACCTTCTCCTTATCAAGTTTCTCTCTGCAATAAAAAGTGAGAAACCTTATTTGTACTACAAGCCTGGACTAGATATTCATCACCAGTTAATCAGTTCTAATGCTCTAGTGGTTTTCAATAGACTAAATTGAATCAGGAATGAAGCCTGGGATAAAGAAGGTCTAAACCAAGACTTAACCAGATCTGAAGCAAGAATAAATCAGGTCTAAACTAGTTATAGACAATAACTAAATTAAAACTAACCAAAATCTAAACCAGGCCTATTCCAGGACCAGGGTTACCACAGGTTTAACAGAGATCTAGCTCAAAACAAAGTCTCAACCAGGACCAAACAATGACTAAACCAGATCTAATCAGGAAATCAATGTAATGCTATGAAGTCTGGGAAATTGATCACTAGTGCATAATAGAAGATTGATTGTATAGAATACTTACACATAACATTTGAAATGGTTCAGATTGTCGTTTGGCTTCTCACACACAACAATGCCAGTGAAACTCTCTGGTTCAAACTCAGGATGCTAAAAGTGAACACAGGTAAAAAGTCACCAGAGTTTGAATGGGAGGCTTTAAAAATGCGACTAAACCTGTATATCCAGGAACAGAGTAAATTATGTTCAAAACAGTAGTCTATAAATACACTTTAAAGTAAACTGCATCATCTAGAAGGTATGCCTGGTCTGTTGTTAGTTTATTGACCAAAATAAAGGTGAGGCTGGACATTTAGGTGTTGTATCTACTGGCCATATAATAAAAGGGGCATTTTACAGCTATAGATAAAATGAAGTTGTTAATTATAGTCTGCTGCTGACGCCTATTTGATTACGGTTCGTAGGTATTGTATGGTCCTTGAGGTAACAAGTAGTTTCTTGAGTTCCTGTTGCCTTTATATGATCTCGAACCACTCCTGGTTATTTTCCTCTGGCATTTTAACATTTTTTGGCCCCTTTTAAACCCTCGAGATGTTTGAAAATCCCAGTAGATTAGCAGTATATTAAAAACTAAAAGTATGTCTTTCTCTTCAAAATTCTAATGGCTAAATATGCCACTGTGATTGGGTGACTAGTGGGTTAGCAAGCAGTTTTGAATTTTTACTACACCCTATTTATGGATTAATTAATACATTTCTATGAAATTTTCTTATTCATTAACAAGCAGTTCAGCGAGTGGTGTACCTAATAAAGTGGCCAGTGAGTGTACATTTTAATACTTACTGTAATGCAGAAACCAGGCACTGCTCTTCTTTGTTTGAGGTTTGTTTCTCCATCGAGGTTTGATGTCTCTATGTGACACACACCGTTCTCATCAGATGTGTGCAAAAGCAAGAGGTCGGCCGGGACTATGTCATTGCATCCAACCTTGACAAAATCTCCCACTCGCACGTCTTTCCATCTCCTCTCCATAAAACATTTCTCTTTCCTGGAAGCACAGAGTCTTAAGGTCATTTTTAAAAGATACAGAAGTACTTAAGCTTTCACAGTAAATAGGTTTGTCCAATTTACAGCGGTGCTGGGTTGAGAGAGTTATGAAAATGACTAAGTACATGAAATATAGACTACACTCAAAGTTATTTATTTAAAGGGGAATTTATGTGGTCACAGTAGCTTGTTTGCATATATGTGTTCTGGACACAAACAGGGAAGCAAAATGTCAAGTAAGATAGATTTTTTTTTAAAGTATACAATTTTTATGCACCAGTCCAAAATCAAAATGGGTCTAAAATTACCTGAGATTAATGGAATTGCACATGAGTGGATTAATTTGCATTTCCATATTCCCAGTTGGCGTGACTGGTGCCTATTTCAGCAACTATGGACCGTAGGCGGGTTACATCCATGCAGTAGGCAGTAGACCGTTAGTCTCAGGGCTGACACAGAAACAAAGGCAGACAACCATTCACTCTCACATTCATCCACCACAGGCAAAGAGTCACCAAGTATCCTAAGAGGTGAAGATATAATTTGGCGGTGATAGGAAGCTGGAGTACCGGGAGAGAACCCCCTGGAGAGAACCCACATTTACACAGGGAGGACATGCAGACTCCACTCAGCTAGGAGGTTGTAGAATCAGTTTTTATTATAAAGGTCATTAGAGAAAAGTATTAAGTAAAAAAAAAATGTAATTACTAAGTACTAACTAAGTAATTGTTTATGGAAACAAGGGTTCATGCACTTCAGGTCAGGTGGCACAGTGCTAACAAAGACTAAGAGCCAGAGGTATGCTGCCCTGCATGTAAGACTTGACTGGGTAGACTCCAAAAGGACCACACCTCATACTTAACACAGCTGATGAAGGTGGAGGCAGACTGGGTTATGTCATTTCTCATTTAGCGTTTAGATTTAGCTTGACAGGTTGTGTTTAAAAGCTGCTAATTAGTCATCCTACATTTTGTACTTTGTGGTGTGCCCTTGTTCGTGTCACGTTTACAGTGATTTATAATACATAGTTTGTGGCCTTGATAAAGATCTGCTCAATTTGCATGTGTATGTATGACTAAGCAAAATGGTGGGAATTTTTGTGAGATGAAGATTATGTGATTGGCGCTATCTTATTACATGCATTCACACTTTACAGAGACAGCATGTTATCTTAAGTAAAGTGCTAATAATATCTGACTGAGCGGCATGTGTGCAATCACACTCGGAGTGAATACCACACTTACAGCCTCTCCAACCACCAATAAATACAGTAACACATTTGTACAAAGGAAAAGGTGAAGTGTCTTGCCCATCGACACAATAGTACAATCAAACTGGCAACCTTCAAATTAGTTGATTGTCACTTGAGCTACATACATAGGGTTTAATTTAGTGTAGAATCAGCATTATGATCATGTTTAGAGAATGGATAGACAGGAGTTTAAGATTAAGCAAGAGATATACCCCTCTCAGTGGTGTGAACAAACCCTGCAGATATGGGCTGATGGGAAACTGCTCAGACTGCATTCCACAAGAGCCACGTATGAATGACTGTCAGAATCAGCGTTACTGGACTAGAGTTAAACAGACCTCCCCAGGCAATAGGCTAATGCGGATTTCTTCAGAAATATACTCTTGAGGTGTGAAGATAAAAGACAAATGATTTGGCGTGACTTGGGAGACAGCTGTGTGAAAAAGGCATTGATGTGTGGTCTTCTGTTGGTTAAGATGGAAGATTTAGATATGAACTGTTCCGTAAATTGGCAAAGCATCGATGACAAGAGTCCACTAACAGGCAAGAAATACATATATAAGAGACTTTCAAGAGACATTTAAGCCTAGGACAACTCAAAAACTGTGTATGCCGTGTTTATTTGGACTTACTATAGTATTTTTCCCTTTGAGCCCAGGCCATGACAATATATTGATACAAAATAAAGTAATTACACAAATGATGTAAACTATGTATTCATTATATCAATACCGTATACCCAATATTATATTTACCAAGAATAGATACCAATAACCTTGCTGTCTAAACTGAGATTTCATCAAATTGTGCCCACAGTGAGATGCTGAGGGAGACGGTGTTGAGGGGCTCTTCAAAAGAGGAATATAATCTCCCACACACTTTCTATTTCTAAGTAAAAAATTCCCACGTGGTGCTAAATCGCAGAGGCAGTTAAACACACTGCCCACAATCTCCACAATGATCTACGCACATTCACAAACATGTCTATACAAACACAGATGTGCCACTGTAGGACGCACCACAAGGAAGCAGTGGGCGCAAAACAAAAGGCTTGACATTAAGACTAACCGACCTGACAAACGATAGTATTTTTCTATTTTGTATGGATAGTGACATATTCAGTCCAATAGCCAATTTGAGAGTTAGCATACCGTACTCTACAAGCAATAATACAAACTTTTTGCTCAATTCGACGGTGAAGGTTTTTGCTCAATTCTTCTCCAGTGGCAATTCCAGCATTATACTGGGCTTACTAGCCATGAAAATAACAAAACATCTGAACTGTGACACTGTGAACACTTACCACATCAGCTGATTGCCACACTGTATTATTTCAATTAACTACACGGGTTTACCTGCTGTAGACAAAGCACGACAAGCTGTTGAGCTTCTTGTCCGACTGGTACCTCCTGAAGTCCTCCCAAGCATCTTTAATGGCCGTCAGAGCCAGGATCACAGAAATGGGAATCAGGGCAACTTCTGGCTGGAAGGCTTGGACCACGGGGATAAAGTTTAAAATAGCCAAACCTACAAAGTATACGTTTGCCAGACGGTGAAACTGTTCAAAGAGATTCATAGGGAGGAAGAAGAGAACAGTGTATTTGGTGGTTTTAATGCCGTTGCTGGCGAAATAGCGATTGGGTTGCTTCCATTTGTCCAGTCCTTCATAAGGTAAATTTGATACAATGTTACGTAGGTCCTTGTCTCGGGCCCTTTGAGCTTCCAGAGCATCCCTGATTCGGGCTAGCGGGCTCATCCACGTCATAGCTTCTCCTTGTTTTTACAAACCAATAGTTCCCATTGACGGAAAAATCACTGCTGCCATGACTTCCCTGGTCTTCTTGACTGTGTCTGTCTGTCAGGCCTAAAACCAGGTTAAAGCACCTCTAGTCTTAAGGTAAACCCTCCCACTTCTTTGACAGGTGTGTTTGCATTCCATTCAGTGAAGCTGCTAAGAAGTCTGTAAGAGACTGGAAAAGTGGCCATCAGATGGAAAGTTTATGTCAGTACCTTTCTTAAGAACTCAAAAAAAGAGATATTTTACCTTCAGGGTAATTTTGTAGGGTTTGAGATGGATCAAGACCAAAGCAATTTGAGACCAAATCAAAACCAAGGCAAATTGAGACCAGATCAAGACCAAGGCAAATTGAGACCAGATCAAGACCAGACAAAACACATCAAATATAATGATTTTATTTTAACTAATGTTTTATGGTTATTTTTAATTAATTATTAAGAAAATATGCTTCAAACAAATTGATGTTGATTGAAGACCAAGACTGAGTCAAACTGTGTCCGAGACGAGACCGAGACTGTGAAAAAGTAGTCAAGAAAGTGAAATGAAAGTAGGGTATTATAATCAGGGGATGGTAATATTAAGGTTAAAGGAGAATTCTGTCAAAATTCCTGACCTTTTGTGACCAGTACCTACAGAGCAGACCAAACGTTTGGACACACTTCAATGAGTTTCCTTTCTTTTCATGACTATTGACATTGTAGATTCACACTGAAGGCATCAAAACTATGAATTAACACATGTGGAAATATGTACTTAACTAAGAAGTGTCAAACAACTGAAACTACACCTTATATTCTAGTTTCTTCAAAGTAGCCACCTTTTGCTCTGATTACTGCTTTGCACACGCTCTGCATTCTCTTGATGAGCTTCAAGAGGTAGTCTCCTGAAATGGTCTTCACTTCACAGGTGTGCCCTGTCAGGGTTAATAAGTGGGATTTCTTGCCTTTTCATGAAAATAAAGAAAACTCATTGAATGAATGAGGTGTG
>JAVQKC010187163.1:0-17679 GCA_036025475.1 Philypnodon macrostomus | reverse complement strand
CGACTTGTGGGCCAGACACTGTACTCCCGCCTCTGGCCCAGTAGTGGTTTGACTCACTGATGGTCGACACACGATTGTCGTACGTGGACCGATTTAGGCCCACACACTTGTAATCTGATCCGTCAGTCAGCCGAATTTGCCGTATGAAAACCAGACTCGGCCCAAACTCGGCCCAAACTCGACTGCTACCTGGGTATTGCACGTTCCCTGGGGCGTAAAAGTGTACACGTGAGTATTGCACGTTCCCGGAGGCCTAAAAGTGTACACGTTAGTGTTGCACGTTCCCTGAGGCCTACGTTCCCTGAGGCCTACCTATGTGCAGATTAAATATTTCATATTCCCAAAGCCCAAGTGCATATAGTATTGCACCTCCCTAATGGCCATACAGCATTATTTTTTCAAGTCTCAAATAATGGACAGGGGAACAAATGAGTGAAAACATCAACATTAGAATAGAATAGAACAGAATAGAATAGATGTCAGCAGGGCCAAGAGAAGTGAATAAGTGCCTTCATTGTCCTCAACAGGCAAATCATTTCAATAAAGGCCCCTCACCCCACCAGCAGAGGCCAAATGACACTCTTGACCCAAAACATTACAGACCAATAACAGGCCTTTAATCTACCATAGAGAAAAGCCCTCCCACTTAGGGATATAAAGATCATATACAGTAAAGTATTTTGGATGAGTCCAGATGACTCACTCTTAAAGCTTGACAACCTTGATTACTGAGATAAACTTTCACAATAATTATATTGGTAGGTATCAGCAACAGCAGCAATGTATAAAACAGAAACATCTCAGCATAGCAGCCATGAGGGTAAACACAACAAAGCTAACAGGATAACTGGATAAAAACATCACTTTACACTTGTTGAAATCTGCATAGCCAGAGCTGACAGATGTACATGACATCTACTAATTTAGCCTATACTGTCCACTACTCCACTGACTGGTCTTTGTCATGTCATTACTAAATATAACCTCATACACATGTGTTTGATTGTGTTTCCAGGGCCACAATGTGAACGTCCTGACCATAGACCATGTGACTCCACTTCATGAAGCCTGTGTGGGAGATCACGTCGCATGTGCCAGAGCTCTCATTGATGCAGGAGCCAATGTAAGTGTTGTGGAATTTTTATGTATCAATGAAAGATAATGCGACAGTTGCCTCTATCAATAAACAGGTTCACTTTATTAAGCCAGATCAAGTCCTAAGCAATGGTAAAAAGTGAGATGTTGAAATTCAGAGAAGGACTGTATGAGGAGATTACACAGACACAATAGTTGTTTAATAATGTTTACTAATCATGTATTGTTTCCATGTTGAAATTAAAACAACCAATATTTGTAGTTGTCATGCTTGATTTGACCAACAACAATTCTGTATTACAAAAAAAAAAAAATCAAATGAGTGCTTTTTCTATAGTAGTCGCAGAATAGCAGCCACAACTCTGTCAGTGAGCTCCAGGGCAGCTGTGGCTACACAAGTAGCTTACCATCACTGGATGTGACTGAGGAGTGAATGAATAATGTCATTGTAAAGTGTCTTTGAGTGTTGAGAAAAGTTCTGTATAAAACCCATGCGTTATTATTATCTAAGTGTTAAGAAGGGAGGCCTTGAAACAGTCATGGACCAAGACAAGGTCTCCAAGATAGTGAGTGGAGAAGGGTGGAGGTGAGACCTTCAGCTAAAGCTTATCTGTCTAAACCCACTATGTCTGACAAAACAGGAACAAGTAGTTGTCTGGGTGATAGTGTATATAGTATATATATTTTTGCCATTATAGTAAGACACCAAGTAGCCCCTACAAACCGTTGACGTAGTTTACCACTTAAGTTAGCTGCAATTTATGGGAAAATCTGGGTGTTGGTAAGAAGAGGGCAGATATGGAGCCAAAAGCAAGAGTACTTCGAAATAGTATGTAAAAGTAAAAACGTAGTCAACTGAAAAAATTACTCAAGTTAAAGTAAAAAAAAGAATAACATGCATCTCTAAAACCTAAATTAAGGCACAAAGAGCCCAAATTCAAATTTTTCACAACATCACTTGGTAACGCACAGATAGCAAATAAAGGAACTAATATCACTTGAGTACAGGAGTAGTCATCTAAAAATGACTTAAGTAAAGTATTTAATGGAAAAGCTGCTCAAGGTATAACTGTGTAGTGATTATTTTATTGAACTTCATTTTGAACAGTTAGTGGGGAAAAAAAAGGCAAAAGAATCATATCATTTATACATATTAATACTATTAACAATCAGTCCTTAAACTGATAACTTTTCTTTATAATTACCAAAAAATAAAACAAATATAACTTTCATTCATTTTCAAAACATTATTAGGCCTAATCAAACAGACAACAAAAATATAAAAGGAAAATTCTGATATTTCCAAACTCAAAGAAAGCGCAAAAAAAAAAAATTATGATGCACACTTGGAGATAAGCAAATGATTGTTTGTACGCACCAAGACACACTATTAGGGCCCATTCAGACAACAACAACAGCGTATTCAAAAACAACACAAAAGGCAGAATATGACTCACGTTTATACAGATACAATGGATGTGTGAAAATAAACACGCCTGAAAATATGTAATACCCCTGTTTGTCCAGTAAACAGCACCTTGCACAGCTCTAGCACTAGGCACAGCACAACACAAACTAGAAGAAGTCAAACGTGGTCAACTTTTACATCTTGTGACTTTCTGGAGCAGAACTGATCAAATACAATGCACAGGACAGCATTTATACATGTATATCTGACAGCTACAAAATATGATAAGCAAGAAGCAAAATAAAATAATAAAAATAAAATAACGTAGTTTGCATTTGCCGGTCACCCAAGACCCTGATGCCTTTAGCCAATAGCTGTTCAGGACATCGCTGTGACATCGCTTCTGGAGATATTGGCTATTGGATATTAGGAGGTCTGGTAAATAAATGAATCATCATCATTTTAAAAAGTCTATTGCACACAAGGCCATTTAAATCCATTTAAATTCTGCTTATTTTTCTATAGTATGAGGCTACATAGGAAAAATTGTTGATAAATATAATTGGTAATTATTGTTATTTGCGATTTTATAATAAAAGTGCTAATTGTATCAACCTATAAACTGTCCTAACTTTGCTTAACATTACCTGGTTTTTTAGTTGATGTAATCTTGAGAATACAGGTTTTGGTCAGATATAAGGCAAATTGCCTAAACAATCACAATACTGAACGAATCCGTGGGACAGCCGGTGAACATCCGGCGGAGAGGACCTCAGAAAGCCGTTCCAAAGTGGGTCCAGGGCGGAGGTGCCGCATCCGCCCGCCAGACCTGGATCTGATTGTCCATGGTGGACCCAATATGCCAGATACTTTTTGCTATTTGGCACCTCATCTGCATTGTCTCCTCCTTGTTTTTTGTACATCACTTGTATTTTGCGCGTGTGCGCCTCCTTTTACCATATTCATTGAATCTTAGGAGTAAAAATCAACCTTTACAGATGTGAGAGTAGTGAATAAAGGTACTTGAGTAAGAGTATTGTTACTTCAAATCAATAGTAAGTAAATAAAGGTAAGATGTTCAATGCACTGAAACTTACTCAAGTAAATGTAACTTAATTGTAACATTACTATCCACCTCTGTAAATGGGTAAGGCAGTGGTTCCCAAAGTGGGGTCTGGTCAAAGGTACAAAAGGGGGGCCCCCAAATAATGTCTATACACAAGCACGCAAAGAAATTGATTTAAAAATCAACTGTTATATAATTGATCATAGATATTACTTAATATCATCATTATATTTAGCCCTTATTCATTGTTTTTGTATTGTTATTATTGGAATATATGGAGAAAAATATGTCTGTATATCGGTAAAACAACAATATTATGGAATCACGTTTGTCCGCATCCGCGTCTGCAGCTCCTCAACATTTCCACACAGGTACATATCATAAAGACGCCAAACTGGGTTGATTTTGGTACTTATACGATGAATATTAATTAAGTAATTAATTAAATACTGCCCAAAACTGAATGCAATAACTCAAAAAGTCTTTGCCAGATCGTTTTCAACTTTTGCACACAGGTACATATCATGAAGATGCAGAACTTAATTGAGTTTGGTATTTCTACGATTAATGACAATTACCTAATTAATTAAAGCCCTGACACACTTTTATTGAGCCAATAGTAGCCAAACATAAACGAAATTGCATGAATTTTGGCACAATAATCCAGGCTAGTGTGTATTTAATGTACATAGGCAAATTACAGAGACAAATTAAGACCAATATGATGACAGTTACCTCTATAGTGCCCCCTATAGACTGAAAGAAGAATGTAGTTTTAGGGAAATTTATAACATTTCTCAAAAAACATCCTTCACAAACATCAAAAAATAAAATAGACCGTTCCCATGTTTGTCACGGTTTGGGGCGGGGCCTCTTAATTGCTCGTTAACGATATTATAACCCTTAGAAATCACACAATGTCTGATTAAGGTGCCCATTGGTGCCATAGCAGTTGTGGCAGACATATGGGGGCGTTTGGCCGATTTTCACAGGCCTAGTTTGTTGTTGGGTACCGTGTGAGGTTTTCTGGATAATATGGGGTTCCGCAACTCTTAAGACTGGCTGGGGTAAAGCATTGTTTTCCTTCCATTGCCATTGCCCTTCCCGGTACCTCTGGGCCTGTGATTTGTCAACATGCACGATTAAGCAGAATAAAATGCTTTCACAGGTCAATGCGTCTACAATAGACGGTGTCACACCCCTGTTCAACGCCTGTTCGGTGGGCAGCATGACGTGCACAGAACTGCTTTTAGAAAATGGAGCAAAACCCCAGAGCCTTGTGTTCCAGCCTTCACCTATACATGAAGCCACAAGCAAGGGTATGTATTTTTTATCACGTAGTGAGGTTAAAGAACTTGTCTTGAGGTCTCCTAAAGTAAGAAATAGTTTTAGGAAAGTGGTCATCTTATGTTGTGATGTAAAGCAGGTAATCTGACATCATTTTACATTTTTACAAAAACAAAATATATGCATAGTAAAATATGCAATCAGAGATACAAACACATAGTTGGCAAATGCACATAAATGACATTAAGAATTAAACAAATATAGAACATTTAATGATTTAAGCATTTCCAGTCTACAGTTTAGATCAGACTAGATTTATAATTTATAAAAAGACATTATTTGCACAAATGAAACAGACATGTCTGTCATATTTTTACTTTAGTTCAGGGGTGGGCAATTATTTTTTTCCCTGAGGGCCACTTTATCTGGGACTGTTGTGGAGGGCCGCGAAAGTGCCAGAAAAGGTCTTACTAGCACATTTATTGCCCTTACATTGACATGGCATAAACAAATGCATTTTCAGTTTGTCTTTATATGTCTGTAATGTCTTTAAATGTCCTCAAAAAGAGGTATTATACAGTAGAATTCCTATGCCTTCTCTGGGAAAGACATTATCCAGTTTATCTCGGTCTCCTTTCCTGGCCATAATGCAGCATATTTGTGATTATGATTATTATGATTTAAGTATTTCTTATTTTTATGACTCTTCCAGACTACAGTTTAGATCAGACTAGATGTATCATTTACAAACAGTATTAGCCACTAAAGATTCACTTGCACAAAGGAATTTCACAAGACATGTCAGGTTTGTTGGCAATTACCCAGGCTTTAGACTTCAGACTGATTTAAAATTCAGTCTCAAGTTATACACAGCTCTTATCTGATTGACAATATAGTGGGCCACCTTTCATGTCCAGCTAATCATATGATTATTTTGACCTTTAGAATGTGTTTTAGCTCATGTGATGCTAAATGCTTTTTCCATTCCCCAACCTCTTCTTTGTATTGTTAACCTACTAGGGCTGCAACTAATGATTTTTTTTGCACCTTGATTAATTTGATTAATCAGTTAATCAGTCAGTTCCTGGGAGTGCATGTGGACTGTCTTGACTTTCTTGGTGGTTGTCTGGCCCAAAGGCTGCACTTTCTCTGTTTGGTGTCAGTACCAAATTAATGTGGACGTTTGACACTGCAGAGCAGAGGATCAAAGCTGGTATATCAAAGTGGACTGTTCAAAACCAAACCAAGCTTATGAACGTGGTAAAAACAGCAATGAAAGTCATGGGTATACGTGAAGAAACCTCCCTACAGTCCATCTACGAGTGTTCTGTATTGCGCCTGGCCAATAAAATCATAAGTGATATATGTTTACTGATATTGTTGTGCTGTTGCAGCTGCATGACACTGCATCTGCAAAAACACATTTTCCTATGGGACAATAAAGTGTATTCTGATTCTGAATCGTTGGATAGCAAAAGGTGCGTATAAAGGAGATTTTCCTTTTTTTACCAAGTTATGCCCTTCCAAGTTAAGGACTTCTGGATCGAGCATATTTACAAACAGAGGGGTTTTTTCCTCTTAAAATGTTAATATTTTTTGTACAGCCCTAAAATCTTCATTTAGTTTAGATGAAAAAATGTTAACATGTTATATTGGCAAGTTTTTTCCTGTATACATTTTATTTGAGTTCTATCAGTACAGTACTGTGTTACAAGTTGGTGCAGCTACTCTTGGAAAATAGTGTATGCTTTCTGATATGCAGTATACTAAAGTCCCTATTGCTACATTATATTTTTAACATGATTAAACATTTAAGTTTACCAACCAGCATTAGTCTCACAGTGTACAGTTGATTTATTCATAAATCCTCTCCTGACCTAAGACTACAGCTCACAGTATTATCCTGTGATGCTCTATAGTGTGATCTTGCCTCTGTCACTTACTGATGACCGTGTTCACGCCTCATTACTTAGGTCATTACGGCTGTGTGGAGGCCCTGGTGACCTGGGGGGCAGACGTGGACATGGACATCCCTCACCTGGGCACGGCACTGTACACGGCCTGCATCTGCCAAGAGCTGGAGTGTGCCCGCAAACTACTCAGGGAAGGTCAGAGCATATACACAAGCAGATATATATGTATTCTAGCACCCTGCTTATCGAAAGAATAACATTTGCTACCAATACCTATATATAGTAGTTTCTATTGTTTGTAAAGTGCATATATATATATATATATAAGCTTTATATCAGTGCATCCCTAATTCTAATTTAGACTGACTTTATCCAACAATGCCTAAAACATCACACTAATTCAGAACTTAGAACTCATAATCATAATAACTGATGTACAATCAGTTGCAGATTTAGTGGTTTGGGGGCTCAAGGTAAACATGAAAAATCTCTTGATTTGTCAGTCCACAGCAACCAGATGGCTTAACCACACAGAGAACATTGTTGAGGTGTATTGGCTTTGCAATGCTATTTTACAAAAGTAAGTTTAATAATTACCCAGACAGATTTATTATAGGCGTCATTTATGGGTCCCTGAAAGCTTGGGGTTCTAAGCAGCTGGCTACTTTTGACTAATGTAAAATATAAGTCTCATTGTAAAATATAAGTCTCATTGAAACATGCAGACAACATTTAGGATACAATTGCAAAACCTAATTTTCTCCTATACATACACATTTGGTGGCTAGTAAAAATCGTAATTTTAACATTTGAAGAAAACTAGCCACAGTGAGTAATAAACAGCAATGTTAATGTTACGCCCTGCTTGGTGTGTTGCAAGACAATGTCACCGTCAAAAATACTTTACCTCTATATTGCATTAAATAGGGCTGCCCTTGTTTTTCTCTCCAAATTATGAAATGCACCATAGTGACTAAATGGGTGTATTTCTTATCAATGTAATCACTTTTGCTTCTCAAACTGTGGTACAGGGGCCACTGTTGGTACTTGGGCTGTTTCTATTGGTAGGCTACTTGTGCTGCTTCACCGCTGCATTGTAAAAGCACTCAGATTTGTTGCCATGTTAACCGTAAACTTTGACACATTGAGTTCCCACTCAAATGCTCAGGAGTATTTTGCAGTTCAAGTCTCTGGTCTTTATCTAGTTTAAACTTAGCCTGGCCAGCCGCAAACGAACTATTTTCCTATTCTATACAGAGATGTTAGTCTGGTCTCTCGTTGATTGCATTCAATATTAAAGGCGGAGTTTACCAATGTATAGTAAACCAATCAGAAACACCAGACATGATGCTAAAAAGCCACACATGCAGCACACAACCTGTTTGTTCTGCCTTGGGTTAGTATTCATTTAAATCTGGATTCGTTTTGTGTCTGTCTTTTTTTATCGTTTTCTTTCCCACAGGCGCTAATGTACAGAAAGGCCGCTCTTTGGACTCGCCCTTACACGCCGCTGCAGAGAAGGACTGTACAGCTGTGGTCAAGCTTCTGCTGGACTTTGGTGCAGACATCAACGCCAGGAACACAGAGTACCAGCGACCAGTGGATGTAGCTCCACCCAGCAGCTTCACAGAGGGCTTCCTGCTACTATATGAAGGTACAAAATGAAGAAAACACATAATCTCCTTATCAGTGTAGTAAATTGCAAATCGATTCTGTCTTATTTTAACTGGGGTTTATTGGACTGCTAGTCTGCAGTAGTAAAAGCGGCAGTCTGGAAGTTTCCCAGGAAAAAAATTATGCTTGACCAATAGCGGTTGAGTTTCCCTTTTGTCCCTCCTTTTCATTTTCATTACTTTCAGTCCATAAAAATGCCATGTTCAGACATACAATGGTGGCAGCCTACGTTGGACTATCTAAAATAACATCGCCAAGTAGAGAGTTACGTAGTGATACAAAATACATACACAGTTTGTACTAAAAGTCTTTTTACAATACCACAGCAAAACTATATATTGATACTACTAGTTCCACATAATTAAGTTAAAAAAAAATAAAAATAAAAAAATAATAATATTAATTAAAAAAAATTATAATATAAGAATAGAATAATTTAAATTACTTGGCTAAAATATCTGGGTGCAGGCTGTGGTTTAGCTCAGTCGGTAAAGCATGTGATCCATATTCAGAACCTACAGTGCTCGCTCCGGCATCATGAGTTTGAATCTGGCTCATGACAGTTTGCTGAATGTCACTCCCCACTCTTCTCCCGGATTTCCTGTCAGTATGCTGTGCTACAAATAAAGCTGGCCCCAAAATATATCTTTAAAATATCTAGGTGCATTCTACCTCAGATGATTTGGGCCCTTCTGTGTGATTCTCTCTTATGCACAAAAGAGAGAAAGGCCTCTAGTTAGGAGCCTGATTGAGCTGCTACATCTGGCCGACTATGTTTTTGCCAGTAAACCTAGTGGATATCAGACTCTGGTATGCTGGTCAGCAATCATAATTATATATTTTTGTATATCTTGTCCTAGCTACCCCCCGCCTGCTGAGTCAGATGTGTCGTCAGTGCATCCGGAGCTGTGTTGGTCGTGACCGGCTCCACCTCCTGGCTCACCTGCCTTTGCCCAGCCGGCTGCAGCGCTACCTCCAGTACCAGTGACACAAAGAACAGCTCTGAGACAAGCCAAAGACATGCATTATACATGAACTGACCTTATATTTCACAGGAGCTACCAGACATTGCAAAAGAGGCATTCATTTGCATTAGTCACTGAATGTCTTTTGAGTGGCTGGTACTTCAGTGAATGTCAGTAAGATAAGGGTATGAGATATAGTATTTTTGACTGAGTATAGCACTTAGAGAAATGCCTGTACTTTTGCACTTTGAAACAACTGTATAACTGATAGAATCAATGCATCCGTGCCACTAGACTATTATAATTCATTGTTATATTATAGTTTTATGAATGTATTAAACAGGCTAATGTAAAAGTACCATGCCTTGTATGAATGCGAAATTTATAGTGTTATGTGATGGTATGTTTGGTGAGGTCAGAGAGGACATAGGCTGCAATGTCTGTGTCAGTTTGCCCCAGGGCAGCTGTGGCTACAGGGATAATTTAGTGCACTTAGGGGTCCAAACTTCTTTCACTGAGGGCCACATTGTCAGAAATTCATAGAGGAGGGCCACTCTCTGAGGTGACTGATTTCACTTCACCAAAAGACCTCTGTTGTTTCTGTGTCCCTCTATATTATAACCACACAGAAAAATGCAAAGAGATCTGTTACACAATGAATGCTTTCTTTTAGTTTGATTATGTAGAGTCACATGCAGAAAAAACACTATTTGGGCCAATTGAGAGGTAAGCCTGAGAGCCACAAATAATTGCTCTGTGGGCCGTGTTTGGCCCCCCAGGCCACAGTAAGGGACACTCCTGACTTAATAAAAATATCAAAAATAAACACTAGAAGCTATGTTAGCAGAATAACTGTAAATATTAAACATTTGGACCAGAATATGGGTAAAGAGGACTATTTTTGAATTTAAGGAAAACGAATAGAAAGGATTAGAAAATATTGTGTGAATGGACTTTATTGGTAGGCTTTTACAACACATTTTTTACATCAATGTCTGCTCCTCCAAGCACAAAACTGATTTATGTTTGTTTATTTCGGAGTGTGTGGAGTCCATATTGAACTACAACAGTGAAGTGTTTTGAAAGCTGAACTCAACCCCTCATACTGACTGAGAATTTGTAGTGCACAACATCCACCACTAGATGGCGGTCAAACCCTAACTGGAACCAGAGCCATAGAGATTAGTAAATTGTGCCACCAGAGGTGCACACATATGTTCACTTATTATCATGATAAACTGCTGACAGGGGAAACTAAATGCACCAGAGATAAGAAGCAAATTGGACACGACTAAAAGAACAAGGCCATAAGAAGAAGGAGATGACCTGGTGAATTGTGTCCAGTCTCCTGTGAGGACCAGTCTGCTCCAGTGGATACAGAACCTTCAGCTCACACAGACTCCCAATAATGTGCCAATCATTACCAAATAAATTCATAGAAGGCATAACAATATTCAAACTCATTGTAGCTAAGGGAAATTTTCCTAATTAGCTTCTTTACTGTTGAGTTTGACATAATCTGGGGGTATGCCTGGCTTAAATAACCTACAGTAATTATTTAATTCAGAATCCTAACATTCCACCCAGACATTTTACTAATTAACCTAATACACATAAATTGCTCGTATTGTATGCATTTTAGTGTTTTAATGGTTTGATCATCTCTTAATGCTACCTGTACACCTCCTATCTCTGCTCTCGTCTTTTTTGTTGCAACGCCGCAATTTCCCCATATCATTGACAAATAAAGTTCTTATACTAATTGTAAAAGGATATAAGCTATTCAAAAAAATGCTCCATCATAAATGACTGTCCAGCTACAGGGATTTCTTAAATGTATTCCTTGTGGCAGACATCTTTTTCCTGCTGTATTCATATCAGAACGGATCATCGCTGTCCGTCAAACACGGGAACTGGAGAGGTATAAATATGTGCCTTCTGTTGTAATAACTCCTGATATGAACTGATTTTCTGTTGCAGTTGCGAGTATTCTAAAAAAAGTTATTTACTTTTAGCCAGCCATAGTTTAATTGTTTTGTTTTTTCAATGTGCTAAAATCTGGCTTTACAGATGTTACAGAAGTGTGTTAAAGGTGGAGTCTGAAACTTTAATAAAACAAGGATCATCAATATAATTAATAAACAACCCTGTTCTATGATGTAAAGTAGGTCGTCGAGGTCAGGGGAGGGATTAAAGTAAGTAAGTGGTACCCCACAAACTTTGATTTGATGTTGCTGTAGAGGCCAGGGGAGGGACTAAGGAACATAATATTTATGACAGCTTACAAACTACAAACTCATAGAACAGGATCAGATAAACCACTTTTTTTATTTTAGGAAAATTATGGACTACACCATTTCGGTCATGACCCAAAGCTCATGACCACATGTGAGAATCGGAACGTAGATTGACCGGTAAATCGAGAGCTTCACCTTTTGGCTCAGCTCCTTCACCACGACAGACCGGTACAACAACCACATCACTGCAAAGGCTGCACCGATCCGCCTGTCAATCTCACACTCCATCCTTCCCTCACTCGTGAACAAGACCCCAAGATACTTGAACTCCTCCGACCTGGAGAGCGCAAGCCACCCTTTTCCGGTCAGAACGCACAATTATATTTTAATACATAAGACTTTTTTTTTTTTACAATCTCTAGAGCATGCAAATGTAACTATGCAGTTCATAATTTTACATCACAATGTAAAAAATAAAGGGTCATGAAGATGATGTTTCTTCTTTGGGCGTGAAATTGTGAAAATGCAGAACTAGTCCAAGAATGATCCACATCCACCGATCTAACTGAGGTGAAGTGTTAACTGGACATATCAACACACATACACTGTTGCCCAAAAAGTTACAATCATTTTGTTTTCAGATACATTTTATTCCTATTTTTTTCTTTCATTATTATCCACCTGCTCCTCGGAGTTTACCGGAAGTATCCCGGGATCTGACTGAAGACACCATGAACAAGCTCGTGGACAGTGTATGGACGACCTGATGCACTGATCCGTGTCAGGGCCATACTCCATATTAGTGACATATGACAGAGTCATATTGAACATTCTTCTGCATGAACATGTGTTTTCTGTTGAACTGACCAAGGAGGACGAACTGAAACAGAACCATTAATATCCCTGATTTAGTTTGGTCTGATACACACTTTATAAAGTCTCAGTTTGAAAATGCATTGCTTTTGCATCTGGAAAATCTAAAACAAATTGCCCGAGTAAAAGCTCCAGGAACATGCTGAGAAACCACAAATAAATGGCCCCAAGCTTTTCCAAATTGGCAGGAACACGTTCAGATCTGACTTTGATGGACACCTACTGGCTCAAGGGAGTTGCTTTGAGGCCAAGGCAGAATTAGAACTTAACCAGACTTTATTGATGTAGTGGTTAGAAATAGTAAATGCATTAAAAGTATGTCAGAAGTACCGTTTGTACGATGCATTGTTAGGTCGTTCAGTCAATGTATCAGATGTTTCAAGAATTATTAGACAACAATACTCATATCCTTGTCATGACCTACAATAGAGCACATTGCATTCTACTTCCTTAATGTCTCAACCAATCATTGCTCAGTTGTTCGAATTCCAGCATCAGAACTCTATCGCTCTCCCTCATCACCGCCTCACCAGCACAAAAAGTTTTACTTGTCCCATCACCACCTGAACAAAATCCATCTCACTCTTTGTCTGAGCAGAAGAACCATCTCATTCTCCTCCATCACTATCTTGGCAGCAGATCCTTCTCACTCTTCACCATTGCCACCTGACCAAAAGAACTATCTCAGTCTTTGTCTATGCAGCAGAATCATCTCACTCTCCTCCATCACCACCTCAGCAGCAGAATCATCTCTCTCTCCTCCATCACTATTTTGGCAGCAGAATCATCTCACTCTCCTCCATCACCACCTCAGCAGCAGAATCATCTATCTCCTCCATCACTATCTTGGCAGCAGAATCATCTCTCTCTCCTCCATCACTATCTTGGCAGCAGAATCATCTCACTCTCCTCCATCACCACCTCAGCAGCAGAACCATCTCACTCTCCTCCAACACAACCTCAGCAGCAGAATCATCTCACTCTCCTCCATCACCACCTCAGCAGCAGAATCATCTCACTCTCCTCCATCACAACCTCAGCAGCAGAATCATCTCACTCTCCTCCATCACAACCTCAGCAGCAGAATCATCTCACTCTCCTCCATCACCACCTTAGCAGCAGAATCATCTCACTCTCCTCCATCACAACCTCAGCAGCAGAATCATCTCACTCTCCTCCATCACAACCTCAGCAACAGAACCATCTCTATCTCCTCCATCACAACCTCAACAGCAGAACCATCTCTCTCTCCACCATCACTATCTTGGCAGCAAATCCATCTCACTCTCCACGATTGCCACTCGACCAAAAGTCTCTACTGCTTGAATTATAACCTCGACACCAGACAGCAGCTGCTCTGTGTTGACTGCAGGAAAATGAAAGACTAAACAACAGGATGGTGATGGGTGAATCAGAGCACATAAATCAGGGTTTGAGGGGTAAGTACTGGACATAACTGCCCCAGAGGCCATGGGTTAGCATCAATGGAGTCTCAAAGGGAGGTCAAGGCACACTAAAAACAATGCCCTCAAATCAATACAGCGGGAAACCTATGACTGCCTCTGTTAGTCCCTACATGCCCTGGCTTCTACAGCAACAAATTGAGCCATCATTAATAATAATGAGAGCCTATTTATAATAAGCCTAATATTATATAAAATGTACAGAACTAACAAAATGCAAGTCAGTGCACCACCAGATTTGGTTTGATTTAATTCATAATTTAATTCATAATATACATATGGACATTCTACTAAATATTACTAATGTCAGTATAGTCAAGGGTGTTCATGGTACAAAAATATATATCACCCAACATTTCTTTCTGGCGAGACAGGACAACACTGAAAACGACTATCTCCCTCTAGTGGTGATTCACGTACATTACACATGAATATTTTTATACAGTAAATAGCAGCCTTTATTAAAGTCAGGGGTCATCCACAAATCTTTATTGTTCTGATCGGACAGATGGAAATGATACACGAAAAAATACATCATAAAATATCCAACACAACATCCATCGACACTAAAAAAATAATAAACAAAAGTAACATTAACTTTTCACTCACGATTGCGCACTGTGCTGACAGACGGCATTGTTGGGAAAAATGTGAACCAATGATTTATCTTATCTTTTTACCAGACACCAACACCTTCCTGACCTGTCTCAGCAGAAAAAAAACAGCCTTTGCAAGAATAACTGCACTGTTTTGGGTCTGGTTTCAGGTCTTAACAGGCCTTTACAGAATGGTGGGAGGTCAAATAAATGTCAAACAAAACCAATTTGACAAAAACACAATGATAGTCCATATTCTTTACATTCTGTCTATGTAACACAATAGTTCTCTTTAGGCTATTGGAAAAACCCAACCAAAAGAGAGAATAAAACCCCAAATGTAAATTGTTCCCTTGGTTTTGACCTGAATATTTAGTTTTTAAATAGTTCAAGAAAGTAACTCCACTGCTTCAAAAACCTCAGATGAGAAGTTGACAAAAACACCGCCCTCTGCTGGTTCGGTGCCGTTCTGTCCATCTACACCGTCCTGAGACACAAGGCTGCTCTCTGATGTCGGACTTATCACGATTATCCGAGGAACAGTCGTAGCTTGCTGCTGATCGGATGGTATTCCTCGATAGTCCACGCAGTAACTGCTGTACGTCCTCCCCTTGGCGTGACCTCTGACCCCGACCCTGATGAGGTCGTCGGTCAGACTGTGACTCCGCCTCCTGGTGAGGACTAAGGGCAGAGAGGCGATGGTGAGAGAGCTGGACACAAGTTCTTGGTCACAGCCGCTGGAGGAGTCGTGGCTCATGGCTGAGGGATGCTGCGAACACAAAGACATTGACTCTGCTAACATTCAATTTTTTGTAAGGAATTTATTTACTCAAGGAATTATTTGGGTGATTTTCTATTTCTACTCGAGCAATATTATTTTGAACATTATTCTTACTATTTTTCTATATTTTTGACAACCGCCTATGTCAGATCTGGTAACAGTCACACAAAGAATTCTGTCAGAAATGGTTGAATTTGATCATAATCCCTTTTTCAGCGTCACATGTCAGTTTGTGTCTGATTGATGATATGTCTGTTCTGACCATAAATCAGATCAAATAAATCAATAAAGCCTTGGTGACATCTAGGCCCATAGGTAGAGCTTTTGTCTATTACAATATGCTATATGGTAATTCATGTTCAAAAAAGCTAATTACATTTGGTGGTTCTTAGTTGTTCTTACCTTCTCAGTTGTGGTGTGGTTTTTGAAGCTCTTCTGCTGCGGATGGTTCTTCATAGATTTGCCGCGAGGAGACTGACTGTAGAGAGACGCACTTCGAGAGGAGCTGACCGACATCCTGCTCACTGGCTCGATCTCTACGTCACGTAACACCTAGACCAACACAAAATGGTGTAATCACTGGATATACACTGAAAAGTTTATCAAATTTAACCATAACTTAAAAAAAATCTAAGCAACATATTACCTTAAAAATAGTGACTTCAACTCACACTTACCAGTAACAGTTACTCTAAGTTATATACTGGTTATTTATAGTTTACTAGTTAGTCATATTAATTCCACAATCTTTATACACCTATTTCAAGGGTTTGTGAACAAATGCCTAACCCAGCAACTATAGGCCTTAGGCAGACTACACCTTGGACAATGGCCAGTTAGTCACAGGGCTGACCCACAGACAAACATTGACTCTCACATTCAATCTCATTTATGTTTTTAAATTTTTATCAGCACAATCAGTCCCTATAGTTCTGTATGTGAGGTAATAAAGCAGATTTAGAATTACCGTAAGTTATATTTTCAAGGTAATGCTCCCAAGGTCTGAATAGTAGTGATGAAGCTGAATATTATTATGACTTTGATAGTCATTAAGCTATTTTTGGTGAATGTAAGTTTATGATGTTTATGAACACAAGACGCCTCTATAGAGTTACCACGTCTGAGGAGGCGGACACAGAGATGAAGTGTGTCCTGGAGGCGACAGACTGTCGACTGATAATAGAGTCTCTCATTGAAGACTCGCTGATGGAGGACGTGGTGCAGTCTTTACGAGCCCCCGGAGCCAAGAACCGCAGACACGGCACCTTCTCAGAGAGAGTCTTCCTTTACAGAGATATGTCAAAATGCATTTAGATTTAATACAGTGACCTACAGGATTATTGGCATCCTCGTTAAAATGAGCAAACAGTGCAATGTAAATATGAACAATGAAGAACCTGGAGACATTTTGTATGAAGGATAGTCTCAAATTCTTCATCATGCATTCATTATATAGGTCTCAAAGCTGTTATCTGAGCCAAAGGAGGCAGCATAATAACAAAAAGAGTGCCAATAATTGTGACACAGTCAAATGAATATAAAATATATATATAATAAAATAAACCAATAAAACATTCACAAGCTTAATATAATCACCACTGACACATACAGATTATCCCTCCATCATCATGGCAGTGGGTGGGATATACTGCACGTTCTCAAAAATAATGACATAGACAGAGCATCTACAAAAGTGCAATTCCTGTCTGTAGTGGGCAGTAGCCATCACATGTGTCCAATAGAAACTGTCCATATTTAGACATATCAGTTCACCTGTATTTGTTGTGTATAATGGCGTAGATGAATGGATTGTAGATGGTGGAGGCTTTGGCGATAATGGCTGGGACAGCTTTGGAGTACGGAGAAAGGATGTCAGCATGCCTGAAAAACACAAATGAAATAATTCACTTAATAACTGTGTTAAGAGCCTGTGATGTGATGACAGCAAGGTGCATACCGGCGAAACGGCCCCATACGTCCATACCAACGGGACCTTCATCAGACGTGTGATTTCAATGGGTTTTAATATTGTTAACGAGCAATTAGGAGGCCTCGCCCCAAACCATGACAAACATGTGAAGGGTCCATTTGACTTTTTTGATTTGTCTGGATGTTTGTGAAGAATGTTTTTGCCAAATTTTGTAAAATTCCCTAAAGCTGCATTCTTCTTTCAGTCTATAGTCTCACAGATGTGTTCAGGGCCTGACTTCCCAATTTCAATTCAAAATGGCCGACTTCCTGTTTGTTGTAGGGTGGGGTCATAATAATATTTTATGTTGGGTACACTGTGGAGAATCACTGTACCAAGTTTCATTGCTCTC